>VZUI01044493.1:0-222475 GCA_013401135.1 Cettia cetti | reverse complement strand
TCATAGAATGATATCAGCCCATTGTTGGATGCTCCACCCAGGGGGAGGAGCCAAGCATTCCCACATGGATATAATCCGGGGTTTGGGACAGCACAGGAGACCTTTTCCCCACTGGATTCCCAGAGGACAAGAGCTACCAGACCTTCTCTACAGGATCACTGCTTTGACAAGGCCATTTCATCTGGACAGCTACTACCACCCTAACTAACAGGGTGTCAGGTGGTATTCTGACTCTGTCAGTGGTATTTTGTACTATTGAATTTATTTTACTTTATTTTACTTCTTTTCTTTTCCTCTTATTAAATTGTACTTCTGACTTGGAGTCTCTCCCTGGTTTTGCTTTCAAACCAGCACACTCCTATAACCCCCAGTGCACAAACATCTAGCTAAATACCTCTTCTCCAGGGTGAGCTCAGGTGCCACCAAACAGCCTAATGGGAAACACCTGGAAGCAGTTAGGGCAGTTCCTATGCAGCCAATGAGGCAATGCTCATTTTCCATCCCTGGTTATTTACAGAATATTGAGAGCAAGTGCTGAGCAGTGTGTCCTCTTGCCAAGCACTCTGAGGAAAACATCTAACACTATAGCCCCTGTCTCATGTGCAAACTGTGGGGTGCTGCTAGCCCTGCCAGAGCTATGGCAACCACAGGGCCAAGCGCTGCTGCTCACTATGGTATGGCATAGCTGCTTGCATCAGTTTATTTTTATGAAATGCATTAGGTTTTAAATTAAGATTAAATATAACCTCATTCCTATGCTTTCGTGAAGAGATGTGCAAAGCCTGAATTGCCATCATCTATTGCATTAGCATGTAAGAAGCTCATAATCTAGATGAAGTGAAGCTGAGGATGCCTAGGTCAGGAGCCATCACTACATCACTAGACATTTCATCTGCAGGTTGCAGAAAATTTGTGGAAACTTTCCCATTTTGAATGCAGCAAAACAGAAAGGCAGAAAGCTGAAAATGAAAAAGTAAAGGAGCCTAGAACTGAGCCAGCTTTTCCCAGTGTTGAATATACATTATTCACCTAACAATATGATTCCCATAGCCATAGGCTGTCCAACCCTTCTTCCCAGCCCATCACCTCTGCTCCTTCAGTGTGCAGGACAATCACAGAACAAACAGGTATGAGTCTAGGCCACACTAGGCTGTAATTGACTCATGGTCACTTAGCAGGCTGATGAATTGACGATCAGCTCCTGCTGTTAAAAGGGCAAAAAACTCATCTCCAATGAGGTTACGTAAAAACTCATGCAACTGAGTAAGATGGGGATGAACCTGTAGGCTGATCCTACCAAGGAAGAAATGTTTTTTAATTACCGAAAGACAGAAATTGAATACCATTACTTTCTTTACTAAAATAGTTCACTAAAACTGAGCTACCTATCACTTATCCATATGTTCACAATATGCCTTTTCCATGAAATTCTGCAGGTTCATCCTCGGGTCACAGAAGTATAGCACATCCATTGTCTATTTTCAGACTTTTGTCAGTACGAACTTTGTATCATAGGCAACAGAATTTTGAGGAGTCCCTTAGTATCAACCTAAAGCAGTTAATTTTTGGAAGAAGTTTATTAAGGTGTAATATCTGGAGGTAGATTTAGGCTTTTTAACTGAATTCCCAGTCCTATTTACTGTTAATTTGGTTTCCGACACTGGATGATTCTCTCCAGCCAACAAATGAACTTTCTCACTTCAGCAGTCCCATCCTCCCCCATTTTGCAATCACTAGCAAGTCACAGTAATCTACTTTGGCCTTGGGTGTTAGCTGGCATTGGATTTCTCAGAGGCTGGTCACCCCTCTAATATTTCTGTTAAGTTACAATGTAGTCATACAAAAATTCCATAAAGTTGCATAATTAATGAAGTATCAAAAATATATTTGAGCTAAGATTGGAATTAAAAACGTGCTTTAAGTAGGTCCAGCACTATCTCCTGTGTAGGTAGGTTGCTGCTAGGATACAAAGTACTGAACTATGTATGTGCTCTTGCAAAGGACTTAGATTTGTCCTCCCTTCATCCTTGAACATCAGTCTTGCGGTTAAAAAAATGCACCAAGAATATCCCACTAGGCACCACCACCTCTTTCAGTCAAATTATCCATGCAAGTGCCTAAATTCTATCCTTTTCCCTTCTCTTGTTACAAGTAGAGATATTTTAGCTATCATCTGTAAATACTGAAAACTATCCAAGGGTGTTGGGGATTTCAAAAAGCACTGAAGTCATTCTGATCTATTTCAATGTTCTAGGAAAGCAATCACTGGATGAATAGAAGCAACAGGAGAGGTGAAAAATGGAAAGATAAAATACTGCAGCAGAGGCTGATGCCTCAGTATTCAGTAAACACTTGTGCTGATTCCCAAGCCAGGTAGGACCAGCAGATCAAGGCTTTCTACAAACCTTTGTACGACTCTGTGTTGAAGGAAATCTGTTACAAGTGGATTTTGATTGATTCAATTATCTTCTGGGTATTATTTTGTTTATCTGGCCAAATTGCACACAAGTTTTCCTGATATTATCAAAGGGCATTTGAAAGTTCTAGGGATTCCTTCACTACTTACCACAGCATTTATGCAGCCATGCCACTCCCATTTGAAGCTGCACCTTTTTTCCAGTGAAATTGATCTATTAGCTATCCTTTCAATAAATCCATGAATGGCTAGAATGAGCAAATGAATTACTCTCTATGCCCTCCATACATGGTATATAAATGACACAGTTTAATATGGAAAAAATAATTGTCGACACACAATAATTACATAGAATTTCATATGCTCTGATATGTGCAATTTAGTGTTTTATTAAACAAATACAGTAGCTAACCAAAATCAGATACCTGATACTGGGAAATAACATTAAAGCCTGTGTTCCTATGGCAATTATTGGTCATCTGAAATGGCATATGCTCTAAAACATAACACAGAAAATTACCTTCCTGTGAAATAAGAAATACAGTAGAAATAAAGTTAAGGGACATGTTTATTTCTGAGCTTTCTGCAAGCAAAATTGCTTTGATACAAAATGAGTTCAATGATACAGTGCTACCATCCACTCAAGCAAAAGAAAACCTCACATTTACATGAATGCACTTTATATTGATATTCTTACAGAATAATAGTTCAGATATCCAGTATGTGTCTGGCCTCATTGAAAGCAATGGCACAGAAATGCTGCAAGGTATTGGAGTATCATATTATTGGCAAGTGCTTAATTAACTCTGTGAGTTCTCTGAGAGATGCTGTATAAATAAGGGTACTGTGAATGTGTGTTTGTATTCCTTAGTAGTTTTGACATACATCATTTAGTGTTTGTTTAGTTAGCTCAAAATGTGTAATTGTGTCTTTTGGCTTTCAGTATTCTCTTTTTCTTTTTTAAAGAAAAATCATGAGGTATCCTTTACTGTTAACTAATGACATAGTGATAGGCCTTTTTTATTGAGGTTGCAGAGACTTACTGTACATTCAGTACACTGTACATTCGGCAATTATTTTTAGTGTACTTTCTACATGTTACTGTGTACAACTGTTAGTTTACATTAGAACTCTTCCCCTTCTCACAGGATATGGCAAAACAAAAAAGAATCTGACAAAAATTATACACATAAAGTAAGAAGACAAATACACAAATAAGGCCATCTGCAGAATTAAAAATCCACCTCTTGCGATATTTCACAGTAATTTCTACATAATATTTTACATCTTATGAACTTAAATATTTAATGCAAAAGGAAAAGACCTTTTTGGGGCCAATCATATTATCTCTTCAAGGACTTGTCCAATTTGCTGGCTAGTGGCCTTCTCTGGGGAGTTGGAATTTTAGAAGGCTTGGCGGATCCTGGCCGAGAACCTGCTCGGGGTGTCGGCCTGCTTGTGGCAGGAACAGTCTCTGACATATCTGAGCACACAGACTGGATCTCTGAAATGTCAAAGTCAGACGCGTCACTGCCTCGGCGGCTGCTTGACCTGCTGCCAGCCTTGCTTCCTGCTCGGCTACCAGGCCTGCTTGGAGTTCTTCTGGTTTCTAGAAAGAGAGGAGATAACCATCAGGAACAAGGGTAAGGATGGAAAACCTGTGCAGGTCTTTCCTTTGGCAACCCCAAAAACTCCTCATTGCACAAACTAAACTTTAGACCTCTGCCAGGCAAGCTAAATGATGCTGTGTCTCACACTAAAGAAAAGAAAATGCAAGATCAAATGCTGACACACAGTTAATTCATCACTAGCACATCTCATTAAAAATGCATTATCCTGGCAGCTTTTCTTGACTTCCTAGACATGCCTTCACTCAACAGCTAGGGCCTTTCTTTCCCCTGTCGTTTTCTCAGATATTAATTGGGAAAAATAAATAAATAAATAAATAAATCAGTATCTGGTCTTTTAATGCACTCATGATTTCTAAGTATAGGCATCCTGGAGATGCAAATGAACATCTCAATATTTAAACATGTACTCCTCTTTAAAAAAAAAAAAAAAAAAAAAAAAAAAAAAAAAAAAAAAAAAAAAAAAAGTTAAAATCCATACAGATGAAAGCTGCAGCTAAACAAGGGCAAAGTATACATCCTGCCCAACAAAGGACTGAGAAGATGAGCTCCCAGCAAGCCTACCAAGTAAATCCTGCCCAGACAATGTGCCATGAAGAAAAAAAACCACAAAAAGCAATCTTAAACAGAAAACAATCCATGTGGTTTTTTATAATTTTCCAATTACTTATTAAGTATTTTTGATCTCCACAGATCTGGTTCCCTGTATGTATGAAGAACATGTGTTGAAAAGCACAGCTTCACTGCTTTCTATTTTTGTATACTGCTTTAAAAATCTCTATGGAATATTCCATTAATAAGGTAATCTACAGCTGCTCCCTGCAGTTCTTCCAAAAGAAATGGACAGGTCATGATTAAGTGACGCCTTTGCTCCATCACAATTGAGAATAACTCGAATACTGTAAAACACTGGATCCTCTGAGTAAATGCTTCTTCCCTAGCTCCTTGGGCAGATACATTCGAGGTACCATTGCCACGAAGATTGCAGTCATGAATTTGCACATCCAGAGCTGAACGTGTGAATGGAGGGCCTGATTATGTGCACCCTTAGGAATGGGTAAGTACAAATTTTACTCCTTCCCACTCTTCTGACATCTCCTTTGAACCCTAGTGTGATCCTAGGTATTCAGGTGGAAAACAAAGCAAGTGGTAGATCAATCTCTGAAGTCAAGACACTCACCTGCAAACTGAGCTCTGACTCTGGTAGCTGCTGTTGACAGGATGCCACTGTCTTCTCCTGAGTGGAAACCCTTCCCTGATAGATACCCTGGCAGTCTGAGTTTACTTCCTTGAATTGGTGTTCCCTATGCAAACCAAAACAAAACAAAAAAATGCTTTTTTAAACTGAAGATAAGGACTGGTGTTAGGGGCTACATAGCTTATAATATATTGTCATAACAAGATTCACTGTGAATCTGAAACACTGGTTTGAGACACTATAGGCATTATCCAAAATGTGAAGTTTAGAATGTTCCTTTAGCAGTTTGCATTTTAAGTAGTCCAAATGTAAAACAACACCAACGTTTTAACAGTCTGCTTAACATTTTAACATCTTTGTGTGTATTTCAATGCATATGAAGAGAGAAAAAAGCTACCTTCTTATAATTAGTCAAGCAGGTAAGGTTAGTTGATGGTACATATTGAGATTTTATGTCTGCATAACTTTCCACCATTCTGGCTGTAATTATAGGTGATGAAAATATTTTTAAAATTGAAACAAGGCTACCAAATTTCAGAAACCTTTTGCTAGGAGGAAAAAAACCCCAAACAAGCCAAAACAGAAAAAAGGACATAGGACTAATTTTAAAAATTTCAGTTGTCAATATGCTGCCTTACAATGTCTCTATTACACAGTCTTACCCTGCCTGCTTTCTTATTTCTGAAATTAGTCTTGATTTACAATCTGGCCCAAGTAAGAAAATTTCTTTCACAGACACAAAAATGGAATCATCAGATCTCAAAATGAATATCACTCACTTAGTAAGAGGTGTATGCCAACAAGAGGAAAACTACAGTATACACAATAATTTAATTAACACAAAAATATTTCATAAATATCCAAAAACAAGAACAAACAGTGCAGTGATGAATGCAGTTTGTGGCGTGGATCCCAGGATCCTGCAGTCTGTGCCTTTGATCACCATACAATTGTAGGTAGAATTAGGTACTGAAAACCAAGATCCAGAGATGTTGGAAGCTGCCTTGAGCTAAGAACAGAGCAGAGGCCCGACAGGAGCTTGCCTGGCAGCTGCCAGTTCAGACCACTTCTGTAACTTCTGAACAAAATAGTGCTGAGATGCTACAGAGCAATCTGCTGGCTCTGACAAGGCAGGTCCCAATACTGAACTCTCCCTAAAGCCAGGTAGAGTGCTTCACAAACAGCTAGCCACACACTGGGAATCTCTGCTACACAGACACTGCTAGGGAGGGTAAGGAGAAAGCGAACATTGTTAGCTCCCTGAAGCTGCTGCACTCTGGGCAAGGCATTGGGACAGAATCACCAGTGCAAAAAATAAAACTAGCCTGTTCTTCAATTCTGCCCTAAGTTCAAATGCAGTTTATATATAAAATGAATAGCAGCTCTCTTGGGTGGTAAATGCTGCAGAATACCTTAGAAATTCACTGAACCTACCCCACCCTAACCATTCCATTTATAATCTTAAACCACAGTGGTTTACATAAAAGAAACTCACTGAAACTACTGCCAGTTGGAAGAGCAGATAAGAAATACAGTGCCCCCATATGAAATCAGGCCAGCTGCTTTCCTGTCATTGTAATTCAATGAAAACAACACCTTCCCATGTCTATAAACCCTTTAATGTACCATCAATTAATCTTTCACTGCAATTACCAGCTAAGAGACAAAAGAAAATACAGGAACATTAGAAACTGACAACTGACTAAACTCTGTGCTGTGAATCATTCTAAGCCACAGCCCTGTGTGCTTGCAGTGCTGTACTCACAGACACACCTGCAGTGTGCACAACAACATGCACAGAAGGAGAGAGGAAGAAGTTTGTTGTGCATCTTTGAGCAAAGCCATGCTGAGGTTATGGAGACTTCACACCAGAAGGTATCACGTGAACAGTAATAGGCATCAAAGTACAGACTGGTGAAAAGCAGATACAACAGAGGGGGTGGTAGTACAAGCTTCTCCTCTCCAAGCCCTCTGTCCAACCCAGGACAAGAGTAACTCCCACAAATGACACACCAGTGTGCAGCTGATCCAGCTGCAATCTTTTCACTGACAGTAATGACATTATAGCAAACACTTGGGCTCCAAGCCCCTTCAAATTTTGGCCATACAGCCTAACTGCCGGCACAATCCTAATTGCTACACTAGCAATTTCCATGTAAGCCATGCTAGTTTCCTGTTAAGTCATCAAATAGCTATCCTATTAGAGCAATGATTGGTCACTACCCCCTAAACAAAACTTTTAGTTGTTGTAAAGATTTATGTATCACAGCCAGACTTTTGTGCCATCTCCTTCACAGTGATTGGGTATTTATTTAATGGTTTTGCACCAGACATCATGATTTATTAATCCCGTGCCTGCAGTTCAGAAACACTGTAGTACTTAATGAATTCAAAGTAAACAATTTTAGGAAAGAAACCTGCAAAGTATATTGATTTTTTTTTTTTAACAAAAGTATTTTTCCACATTTACTCAACCATTTCATTCCACACTTTTATGATTGATTAACCATTTCAGCTTTAAACATTAGCTCATTGAGGCTGTATTTTCCTGAAATTAAAAAAAAAAAACCCATGAAAAATAGAACATAAAAGAACCAAACAAACTTTGGGGGGAAAAAAGTAAGAAATAATTTGACAAAGGTCTAAAATAAAGACAATGCACTAATGAACACAGGATGCAGCTCAGAAGCACTGAAACTCTAGTGGCTGTTAGTGAAGTGACAGTTTTAGTGAAGGAAATCATTAGACTAGAATTTCTGTCCTTACTGTACCTCTGCAGATGACCCTTGATAGTCTGAGGATTCTGGTGGCTTAGAAGGAGTTGATGTTTTGCTGTTTGTCAACCATGGTTTACCATAGTTGCGTGTTATATGATGTGGTGTCTGTATGAAACAATGGTAAATCAAAATATGAAGGACAGTAGAGGAAAACAACGTCATGGAGGATACCTGGGCTTTCAAAATCTCAGTAGAAATAAAATCTAAGCAGAAAGAGTTAATGACAAATGTTCTAAAATGAAGAGATGACAGAGTTTATTTTTCAAGTGAAATGGAAAGGTTTGTTGATCTTTCAGAGCAGTTCCCAAACTGCTGGTTAGTTCATGTGGCACCTTAAATGTAGAAATTCTTCTACTGCCATGTTGCAAACAAACAGTAGAGAAAACACATTGAAAACACTTCTCAGATCCACCCCAGTGTATGAAATAAAATGGAGATACTTTTTCTCCATAAGCTAGAGAAAGCACTGATATTACTGGAGCGAGGAAAAACCCCAAAATTCAATCAATATCCCATTTGTGAACCGGTGCAGTTTTGTACGTTCCTCCTTACCTTCGGTGTACTCGTGGTAACAGCTTGTGGGGCAGCTGCCTGGCCAGCTTGACTTGACAGAGAAGTGGATCTGTTGGGAGAAGCACCTCTTGAAGAGGGTCGTGATCTACGGCCCCTCGGTCGGAAAGCTGCCATGCTCTGACTGGCTCCATCTGCCAAAATGAATTTTTCACGCAGCTCCACGTTCGTCCTCCCTTTAGCTGCAAAGAGAGGTGTCCGTTGACTCAGATATGAAAGCTCTCACAAGGCTGCTTATTGCCTTTTTTGCCATGCCAACTCCAACATATTTTAACAATAAATAAAATGCATTACTGTGTAATGCATTTATTTTGGACACAGAAGAGTTATGTGCAGGACTCACTTATTCTAATACTTTATGCCAGCAGGAATGATCCACTGTCAAAGGAAGTCAGCGTGATAATGGAATGCTCAACGTGCTAAATCATTGTTAATCAACCAACTATTAATACATAGACACAACCTGATGGGCAGTTTTGCTAACTCTACAGCTATTCATAATAAATAATACTTGCTTGGATGTTCTAGAAGAAATAGCTAAATACAAATTACAGGAAAGCAGCAAATATATTTATTCAAAACTATGAAGTTATGTAGTTTGGCAACATGCAATGATGAACATGAAACCCAAACTATGATGAGGTAATTGGTGACTGAGCACTCACACACACATACAAACATACATATGAGAGAAAGTTCTGCATGAATAAATGCAAGACATGTTAGCATTTAACTGTGTCAGTGTGAATGACGATTGTTTTTGAAACACTCTTCAAGCGTGTCAAAAAAATTAGCTTGCAAAGCACCAGCCCATGTAGGAACATGTTAAGCTAAATACGATGGGTGAAGCATATAGTTAAAAGTATATATATATATTAAAAAAAGCGGGAAGGAAATGAAGAGAGAGAAGAAGAGGAGAAGGAGACAAAGAGAGGGGTTTGCCAACCTATAGTAGGCTGAGTGGTAATTGAAGAGTTTGATTCCGAACGTAACATTTTACTCCCGTGATGATGAACTAGAAAAAATGACACAGGACATGGGTCACATTAAAGAAAATCGTTAGCAGGAGAAGAAATCAAGTACAGCAGCTGCATATGCAAGAGACTTGGAGCACCAGGCCAAAAGACAGGACTTGAGCAAAAGCTGTCCCTAAGTGCTCTGAGCTGAGTTCTCAAAGGTCTCCTAGGCAAAAAGGAAACGGCATTTAGACAGACTCGGCTATAGTCCCAAGTAAACTTGTGCAGCAGCAGTATTTATCTGCTGACATAAAGAAGTAATACAAGCTAAAGTGATTTCATATGACTAGGTGCAGTACTTTTAAAGCTGTTTATGACAACAGTTCTTTGCAATGTGATTCACTTGAATACATGAGGAGCACTTGGTGGAAATGCAAATTTGCTAGGTGAAGTGGTTTAGGAAAAGTTTGAACCTGCATCCCTGACTTCAACCAGACAAGGACTAGGTACCAATGCACAATGTGCAGTGATGTTGATTTTACAGAGTCTTCTTACAGGTATTCTTTAGATCCACTGTGTTGACATCTGCTTACATATACCCAAGAAAAATGGTCCTTCTTTTATTCCTTTCTACTTCTATTCCTCAAAAAAGCAGAGTAGTAGAAAATAAAATGTGCCTCAGAAGATCTGGCTTCATTGAAGTGTTAACTTAGTTAGTTCTGTTGTACCCCAAACATTTTTCTCAGGCCTATTGATGGGTAGACTTATAATTCATTCCTAGGTTGACACTGAAAGATACAATACTTAATAAATAACCAATTAATCTATTGGAATTCGTTATTACAGTACTCAGTATTGTTTATAGTGTACTGAGAAAACAGCTCATCTGATGCAATGCCCTGGAGGGTCAGTGATAGAGCACTTCCTGCTCCCCCAGAGCACAACGATGTCCTCCAGAACATTTTCCACTTGCTTTGTGTAAGGCTCAGGGCTCTACAAAGCACTTCTGGAGAAGATGCCAAGGAAAAGACAAGGTTACAAAGGTAGAGACTAAGACTGGGGACAGTCACTGGCCAGAGATTTTTGTGGTGGTGGTTAATTGATTAATCATCAATTCAATTGCCTTATTTTGACTTATTGTGTTGCTGAGAAGGTTTTATGGGACCTTTGTGTGCTATTTCTGCCAAGTCATACAAGCCACGTACATGCCATTAAGTCTATCTGGGCTAAGTTCATTTCTTACTTACACCACCATAAAACTGAAGGAACTGTGCAAAAGACACCAGTTTTTCCAGACATACATCAGTGCAACTGAAGAGGATCTCAACCATGTGGTTTAAAGTTCACAAAAATGTGACATTTAGTGAGATGATGTTTACAACAACTGGCATTTTACACAAGTCCATCTCCATCTTGAGACAATGAATGATGACTGCATCCAAATAATATGCTGCAAATCTTGCACAGTTCTGTTACATACCACGGCAAGGATCATTTTTCACTAAGAACTCATCAAGTGCCATCCAGCCACCTCCAACACGGACCATGACCGTACTTCTTAGGATACGAACAAGGCGCAGTTGTTGAGAGTCACCAAACTGCAACAAAAACAAAATGACAGTCTGAGGTTCTCAGGCATTCAGATGCAGTTCAACACTGATAGGTTAAAAAATTCAGACATTTAAAAAATATTATTTTAATATTTAATTATTAGTAAATGCTAAAAAAATCAATTTATTTATGCAGATTATTAAAGCTGTTAAGATTTCAAATCAGATGGCACTGCATTAATCAAAAGAAGATGGCAGGATGGTAAGAAAGAAACTCAGGTTTAATTTTATGCTTGATTCTCAATGTCTGAGGTCATAAAAGAAGCAAAATTAGTAGTACATTATTTAATTGGTTACAGTCTGCTTTGGTGCAAATCAATGAAGTCCTATTTGCATTATTTCACTGGTAAAATCTTAAGCAAACACTCTTCTGCAACAGTCTTGATTCTTAATGTTGTCAGCTGAAAGGAAGGCAGCATCACTTCAAACAATCAGTGTATAATTTGGAAGTTCAATGTGTCATGAGTGTTGCACAGTTCTATCAATTCATTCCTCTATGGGAATATTTCCAGGTATAGCAGTATGGATCTGACACTGCTTACCTATAGCAAGGTGCATGTGGGGAAGGGAACATTAAAGACGCAATGAATGATTAATAACTATCATTATGTTTGTCATTCCTCTGTCTACACATTGAGGTTCTTCACAATTCAGAGATGCACAACAATCTGTTTCATACTAAGTTCCTGCATGAGTCCATTCTTCCTTTGGGCTGATGGCCAGGCCCAATGCATATTTTGCTCTTGAAACCCGTGTAACAAAATCTGTATGCAGTACCCTCACTCAAATTCAGATCAAAGAAAGCACGACCAAAATGTCGACCTCACAATCTCAAGAAAACTAACCAGAAGAATTCAGTATTTTAAAGCCAGCACTACTAAAGAATTTTGATACCAGATCACCAGGCCAAGTGCAGTGCACCTTCACACAAACATGCAGAGTACTCACTAAAACCAATGGGAGTTGAATGCCCCTCTTTGGGACAATCTCTGACCCTTGGAGAAGGCTGGCCATATTTTAACTGTACCTACTTGCTCCAGTGAGGGGACTGAACAAACCACACAACAAACGTGCTCCCTACTTGTTAGATGACTTTAGTTGTTTGGTACTACTCAAACCAAGAAGAGAGAATAAGTTTGAAGGAACATTACTTTTAGGAACCAAACAAAAGCAAATCTTGCTTCTTAACTCAATAATAAATTATATTTGTTGTAAGTAAGAGCATTCATGTGAGCATTATTTGTAAGAGTTTTTTAATAATGTATTCAATATGTGCCAAATAAAGAACCATTTTATATCTGTAGATCAAAGTCTTTTTTAAAAGGCATCCAAATTATTGCTGTTTATTTTTCATTGGCTTGCTCCTACCACAATTTTTTTCTAGTGATTCTGAAGATGGTATCTTTCTTCTTAATTTTTTTCCCCCATCACAACCTAATTAGTCAGTTAGATCCCATCAGGCAACTATAGCAAGGGTCAAATACAGTGTACTTTGGAAACTGCCCACCTAGTTGAGATTAACTCAGAAAGTGGAGCTGGAAAGTAACACAGGAACACAACAGTATCTATCACTGCATTTCTTCTTATGGTAACTTAGTTGATTTCCTTCCTAAAATAGCCTGGATATCAACTTTCTTTAAACAGTATTTAACATTATTTCAAATAACCAGAGGTAAAAATATAAAGGAGTTAAAGCTACAAAAAGGCCTGTTCTTGACAATAGCCTGTAGGTGCCGTTCTGCATCAGTAAGAGTTTCTCAAGAAATGCTGTTTCCCAGATCTGAGAATACAGATGACAGATAAGAGGATTAACATAATTTCAAACAGTTCTTTCAAAACGAGACTTGTTCTATATGTGGAAAATATTTTAAATTATTGCTTAGATATATTGCTTGAGGCATGTGGCAAGATTATCCACCGCTCTATGCTTTCTTCTATACTTCAACAGGCTCTGCTAGTAAACAAGAGTGCACCCACATTTTCTACATCTTGAGATTTAAAATGGCTACTGCTGTTGATGCTAGCATGTCCAGAATGGATTACATCTGCTATTGACTTTTTAAAAGCATAAGACTAACAGTATCTGATACCTGGTTGCATAAGGTGTTTCCGTTTTTTACTGGGCAGATATGATTTAGCGCTTTAGGAAGCTGTGTTTCAGTGTGTAGCATTTCCTCCTGAGGGAGGACTAACCAGTGACCCAGCTGACACAAAGTATTCCTAAACACAGCTCCAGTACGTTACAGCTCACTTGCCATAGCTCCTTGAAAACACTGTGGAGAGGGATTAGTCTAAATGGAACAGCAATTTAATTTTGCCTATTTCCAAAACATGTATTTAAAGATTCACTGTGTTAGTATGTAAAATAACTATCAGCTAGGTTCTTAATCAGTCTGCTTGATTGCACAGAGACTGTACCTTTTTTTTTGTAAAGATGAAAGTATTTTTTGTGCAATTTGCAATAAAGAAGTGATAAGACACTGGGATCTGTTTGCCATGATTAGCCTTTAATCAAATAGCCTAAAAAAGACATTACAGAATTTTAAGGATTCAACTATAAAACTGATTAGATAATTGCAATCTCTACAATTGCAGCTTAAATGCTCAAGATTTTTTGCTGTGAGAATTGCTGCTGACCATTATCTGGTTCCTTTAAAAGTAATCTCCTTAAGGCGGAAAATGACCAAAGAAAGCAGGTGAGGGATTGTAGAGGAGGGATCCTGAGACAAGGAATGCTCCATAGCATTTAAAGAAATACCACAGCTGACCAGCAATGAATTAGCTGAAAATTAAAGGATGGCAAGAAGACTGACCATTGCAAACTTAAATCACTATGTGTTAGAGGAAAAAAAAAAAAAAAAAAAAAAAAAAGAAAAAAGGAAAAAAGAAACTTCATAACACATTCCACTGGTTTATACCTGATTTCCCAGGAAGAACTGATAAGAAATGAAAAATGGAAGAAAGACACGATTAGTTTACAGGAAATTCTCTACATGACCTAGAACACATGCAAACTAACACATTAGACATTCTAAATAAAGTATCTACTTGAGAAATGAGCAAGTAGCTAGCCATCCAGAGACTGAATATTGGGAAATATTCAAGGCCTTCCTTCCCATTGCTGTTTCTGTGGTCTTTTAAAATCTACAAACACTTATTAATCTCTCTTAGCCAAATATTGCATATTTTACCTCAAATTGTTCTGGTTATTGAATCCAGGGGTAGCAGGTCTTACTCTACTGTGTGATATTTATTTTTCTGTGATCAAAAATCTGCAGGTATCTAAAGCTTTGTTTATATTTCAGAAGTATGTATGTTCCAATAAAATGACAAAAGAGTTTAAAAATGATTGCATGCACTTTGGTAAAAGATTTTTGAAGTATAACACAATACCACAAGAAAATATCAGTCACCGTTTTTATGAAACTAACACAAAATCAGCTACAGTTTAAATACTTAGGGTATCCAGGCAGATAGACCAGCTTTTAAGGATATATTGTATGTATGTATGCATGGGTTTGGATGTATGTAGTTAGGTCTTAAAAACTCCTAGGACTGAAAACAGCTTCAGTAGTTTAAGTGAAAATAAATACAAGACTCAGCAATTTTCCATATTTTTAGTATATATGTTCTAACAAGAAAAAAAATGTAGACAATCTTAAAGAAAATGTGTAATTGTCATACAAGATTCTTGAGAATTCATATAGCCTAATTCCTTGTGTAAACCATGACATATGAAGAAAGCTGAGAGAACGGAGGTCCTTAAAAGACTTACCCTGTACTTGTTATCCCCAATCTGTTCCACTTGAAACCGTTTTGCACATTTACATTTCGCTACTTGCCTTGTAACCTGCAAAAAAACCACAACAGGATAATTACTTTAAATATCACATTTCTAAAGATTTGTGTACCTAGAAAGCTTCAAATTAAATAGGAGTGAATAAAGTGAATCATTATAGAATGTGACCCCAGTAGAACAGAATGCAACCTAAGAAAGCAGAGAACGTACCTCATCTTCAATTTTGTCAGCATCTGTTAGAGGCTTGTATGCATCCTTATTTGGATGAAGAGCTGCTACAAATTCATAATAGTCAATATATCCATCACCATCTCTATCAAAAATGTCTGCAACTGCACTCATTTCAAGTCGGCTTGTAGGGAACTCTGCAGGACAAAGACAACACCACAAATTTTTTCACTTTTTAATCCCATTACAATGAGAGGCTTAATCACAAATATTAGAAGGTGATTAGGCATTGGGTGACAGATAGTGCTTATCAAAAAAATAAAGATATTCAAACAAGTGAAGGAATATTTCTGAAAAGAAACCCAATCTGAATCTCTAGTGTTACCCAGATATTGGATTAAAATGAGTACCATAGTGCAGCTTGAAAACAGAGACAAAAGCAAGAGCACAGATTAAACTGTATAATATTTTGGGGGGTTTGAGGGGGACGTGTGTGTTAATATTTTGACCTTCAAAGTGCATAAAAGACCAGAAATTAACAAGATAAATAGTTAGTGAGGAAAGGTCAAGCAAGCATTTCAGTGCTGATTAAATCTGGAATGTGAAGCCTTCTCAATGCAGATCCATACATGGTGTTTCATGAAGTCATTTTTAGATCAAGTTTACAGCAGCACAGGATTAACCCACACAGAGATTCTCAATGAAATGGTCAAAGAAAATTTCAAGGTGATGAGCAGGGATTATATCAAGAGTGTTTGACCATCATAATAACTTGATACTGAGTTAACCTCTTGGTAGTATTAGGTTTTTTTCAAGAATTTTTATTAATTCAAGCAAAACAGCAATATTCACATACAGTGATCTTCTACTGCATTTCCTAAAGCTGGGGGAAAATATACAGAGTACAGTATTTTCTTATTGAGTAACACTAAAATGAAATACTAGAAGCAGCCCAATTGTGAATCATTACTGTTCAAAACAAAAGTCTCCATGATCTGAAGATAAAGGATTATTTTAAGTATTAGGTACAGTTAAAGTATATACTGTTTAAGTATTAGACTCTGCTATGAGTCTGTTGCTAAAAGGAAATAGGATCACATGTATCACGTGGAAGACTTATATTACCACCATACCTAAGGAATACCGATCCACCAGGAAAGCTAGGAAAATTCCTTTCTAGTTTGATTGCTTGGCATTTTAAGCATTATTATATAGGTATATGAATATTGTCATGACTTATGGAAACACTGGTTTCAAAAATTACACAGTTTCCTTCTATAGTTGAAACTATTCCATGTAAGTTCTTTAATAAAAATCATATGAACTTATTCTGAAAATCATCTCTAGGTTATATAAGGTACTTTTTACTATTATGAGTAATCAATCAAAACGTAATTGTTGAAGTAGCTAGTGTACTATAGGAATGACAATCTGAGTTCAGTAAACCAGCAAACTACTAATTAGACAATAATATAAATGTGGCATTTGTAACTTGATTCAAAATGAAAAATAACTGTAAAGAGTTTCTAGAATTTAGAAATATTTTCAAGTAAAATAATTATAAAGTAATAATAATTAATAAATTCAAAAAGGAAATCTGACCTTCTAACACAATAAAATGCATAGGTCACACTATCTAGACAGTAAGACTTCATGAGCTGTTTGTTACAAATTCAACATTACATTAATTTTAAAACTTACTTGAAGAAAGAATTCCATCAATAAATTCCTGTCTTGTAATCTTTCCATCCTGATCTTTATCAATCCTCCTAAAGAAGTCCATCACACGAGACTTCTTGTGGTTCATCCATCGCATGTATTTTTTCCTCCAAATATCAAAATCAAAGTTGGCAAACTCTCTCAGCTTAATAAAAAACAGAAATAACTTTTTTCAGCTGAAATCCATCAATCTAGAACATCAATGAGATAGATACCATCTGCATTTTGTTGAATAATTGATTCTTTGAGGACCTACACAAGCATTTTAAATATCTCAACTCTCCTCATTTAAAATGACGATGAGAGCTTTCAAAGCACATTAAAGCACACATATCACAGTGTTTTCAGTTAGCTGTGTCATACAACATAATACAACAAATATGGAAGTTGTTTACAGCATTGGAATTTAATCCAGGCTAAAGAAAATTATGCAAAAAGTATGTATATTCTATGCAGTGCTTTTCTGACCTCTTCAAGTCTGTCCAAAGCATCATTGAGTTTTCTTCTTCTTTCCAAGGCCAGAAGCCAAACTTGCTGCCATTTGCTGACTAAAAGGTTTACCCGTGGATTCTTGGTTTCAATTTGTGCCTGGGCTGCTGACGGATAAATGCCTGGTGTTGGGGAACGCTTTCCTGTTAAAACATAATGAAATGCATAGGGCTCACCCAGTTCAAATACAACAAACATCCACATGAAATGCACTTGACCTTCCTAAAATTATTCCTTCCTGTCCCAAAGAAGGAGGTGATACCCCAAGATGATTCCATATAGTGGCATTTTTTTTCAGTGGCTAGTGAGGGCTCCACTAGTCAAGCTGCACAGTTTAAATTAAATCTTCGTAAATCTCTCAGAGTTGCAAAGTAAACAACCTCCTCTTAGAAGCACCTTCCATGTATGGGTAAGTATAAAATACAATGGGTATGTCTAAAAATACAAAAAGCAATTTCCTTACTTGATGATTCACTTTCCATTCAACTTCACTGAATACACTTCCAACTGGATTAATATAATTTTATAGACAGTAAGAGCACAATTTTGTCTCTATATCTGTCTGCGAAGTTGTCTGCACTTTCAGATAATGAAAGATTTGCAAAGACTCAGCATGTACTTGCTCTTGGAAGTTTAAGGGCACAGGAAAGGCTGCACACATTAAAAACAGCTATTCATGAAGATTAGGACAAAATGTAAAAATACATGTCTGCTCTGAGAAATTTCCTCACAATTTATAAAAAATAAGAGATAATTAGAAAAGTCAGCAAAGAGAATTTTATCCTCTTTCACCAGAAGTTAATCAAACCTATTAGATTACTAGCAATCTGTAAACATTATAGACAGAGCAATGGTATGTGTGACACACCCCAAAACACACTGTTACTTACTTCCTGCTCTCCCCTTATCAAGAACAGGAATATGGGATTGTACTGGAGAGGGTTCAAGTGCTTTCCTTTTATAGGTCTTTGTAACTTTATCCACATCAGGCTGTTTTCTGGTCATTTCTTCCATGAATGTCTGTAATCAGATAGAGGGGATCTTAATTAACAATACACAAAAGTAAACCAGAGGAATGAAAAACATACACAATAGCAAAACACCAAAGTTAAAAAGAAGTGCACAGCAAGACACATACAATGCCAGCCTCACAATATATAGACATAGATAAATGTTCTGTAGATAAGAAAAATCAGCAGTATAAGCTTTTAAGATCACTATGGCCAGGCTGTTAAAAGAAGGCTAAATCTAAAAACCAATCTGTCCAACTCCTTTATTAACTGTATATGGTGAGGTGATATAGAACAGAATTTTGCCTCCAAGATCCTGCTGCTCAGACTGCAGATCACAGCAGTGAGATAGCTCTGGTGTGTAAGCTGGGGTAAGTTTATGAGCATTCACTGCACCAGCAACTCCCTCTGGAACTTCCTAAACCTATTTTTGATATTTAATCAGTAAAGCCACACAGCAGCACTAGATCTAAGGTGGCAGCACTATCATACTTTTCAAGCGGGTTTTCTTTTATCCTTAATATTATCCTTGCTTGTATTCAATTATTATAAGAAGAAACAGCAAAGGAGATTTTCACTTGATCATGCAGCCTAGCTGAGATGTGAGCCCCATGTGAGCAACAAGTCACTTAATAATCCTTACCTGATGTTCGGCTATAAGAGCTTTAACTTCCTCGATCTCCTGGGGGATAACCTCTTTATCTTTTTCAGTTAGTGTAGTCTCTGCCCACTGCAACCAGGACAGCAAGGCTTCCAGCAGCTCCTGGTTAGCAATAAGTGCAGCCAGAGCTCCTGCCAGTCTCTGTTGATGTTGTTTAGCCCATGCTAAGACCTTGACAAAGGAACCAGTACATGAGTATATGCACATCTGAAACTCTTCACAATGTATTTAAAATTGCTCTTCTAACTGTCAACACAGAGCTACTTCTTAGGCCCGTTTTTGAATATCAATGGTGTTAAATGTAGTGTCTGATCACTAATAGCAGTTATGTAACTAGAATTCCTAGTCCAACACATTTCTTCCACAGATATTCAGGATTAGGTGCTGCTAAACACAGTAACTAGCACGTTCAGGCAACATATTAAGAATTTTAACTACATGTGTGAGTTAGTGAATCACCCAGGATTTGGTGTCAGTTTTCCTCCTGGGCACTCCTGGAGCCATACTTTGCTACCACCAGTATTTTGTTCTTCTTTAAGCTTAATATAAAAATATAAATAACAGAAAATATCACTTTAACAGCTACCTCTACAACCTACCTGTAGCCACTTAAATCATTTAGATATCTTCTAGATTAAGAATATGTTGGACTGAAATCCTCTCTAATGTAATCAGCAAATCCTTCACATTTTCCCTGTATTTTCTTTCCTTTGTAACTTTTCAATTTCCCCATAGAAACTATTGGTTTTCCTCACTTGGGAAGTGTCAGACAGTATTTCCTTTAATACATACAAACAAAGAAGCTTGACCATCTGCTTTAGCTCTTAAAACCCTGTAAGGTTTGAAAGAAAGCCTAGGGAAGCACAGTATTCACATCCATCACCAGGGGTATTTTAAATGTTTAGTTCTCAACAGCTGGATCATTTCCTCACAGTGTAACTACCATGTTAGTTGTCAGCTATGTTCTAATCAAAGATGGGCTGCTGCAATGAAGATGGTTCAACACATACTGACCTCTTCAAACCTGGCTCTGATGATTGTTATCCAGTGCTTAATGGTGGTGATGGAGTCTGGGTGGCAGATAGCCAGAATAGCTTCTCCCATACCTGTTGCTTTATTCAGTTCTGCCTTTTTCTCTTCCAGTTTCTTCATAAATTCCTAAAACAGAGGTAATAATTTTAATTAGATGCTGAAAAAATTTGCAAGAGAAATCTGAGTGCATAATCAGGGAGGTCATAAGCCTCTTGGCTGCTCAAGCAGATTCAACTTGCAAGAGGCAAGTTTCACTTTTATGAGAAAAGCTTAAACTGTTTACAAAGCCTATGCCACATAAGTACTAAACAAAGCTCTAAAACCTTATCCCAACTTGCTGCTCCTTAAAAGCCCACACGCTCTAAATCCCTGAAAGAAGCATGCCCTTAATAAAAATAAATTAAAAAAAAAAAAAAAAAAAAAAAAAAGGAAAATCACTGCATTTAGAAGTGCTGTAAAGCAGCTATATGATGGTTAGAATCACTATTGGCAACATTTCAATGACATGGTTTGTCAGTTACAGCAATTCTTTATAACAAACTATCAAGCTCCTACCAGAGGCTGGAAATATCCAACTCTAATTGCATGCTCAGACAAGATGACAGAGTTCAGGAGCAGCTATACTAAACTAACACAAATGTGACAACTCAGCAGCTGAGGGGGAGAGACAGAGCATGTGGGAAAAATCTTGTAAAAGCAGAAGGATGTTTACAGCTTTAGGCATCCAAGCTCATAACTATGAGCTTATTCGTATTCCTATGACAGCAGGACCAGAAATGGATGTGGGGGAGAAACAACAATAAGAAAAAGCAACTGAAATGAGGACTTTTCCCATCCTTTCTATAGCTTGTATTTCTTTCTCTTTTCTTTCTTTTCCCCTTTCCCTTTTATTTTTGGTTAATCATTACTACTACAATAGTATTCTGCCTATATGTTATGCAAGTCTGTGTGTCTCTGTAAGCATCCTTAACTGAAACTGCTAATATCTCTCAGTGCTTAGTGGAAATCTTTTTATACTTTAACATCTTTAATTAGGCTCCAAATTGGAACTATGTCTCTGGAAGCTTAACCCTTCCTCTCTCTGGCCATAAATCCATTTATTTTGGATTAAAAATGAAATTAGAGATGAGTCAAATCAGATCCTAGACAATTCAAAAATCACCAAAACACTGTAAAAACAGGCTCTTCAACAACACATAATGACATTATCCTGTGTCTTTACAAAATAAGTATTAAATTATTATGAAATAAAATGCAAAAGATATAATCTCTTCTACCTTGTTCTAGGCTTGTTCTAGAAGACTGAAATATGTAGGGTCTATATTTAAATGCATTTGTTGCTAATTGATATTGATTTAAGCTTTAATTATTTCCAGACCTTAAGACCCAAATCATAATACCAAACCTCCTCTCACAAAAACGCATGCATCCTTACAATATTTCAGTTCAATATAGTTTTGGAAAAATTGAATTGAATTATAATGAGAGATTACCAAAACAAGCCAGAGACAGGTGGAAAATGGGCAAAAACCCCCCCAATTGTGTTCCCCTGCTTAGCTGTACTAGAGTATTTCAAGAATTAAATCTATGACACACAACTCACAGTGTATTAAATTCTCCCTAATTGTATTGAACTCTGTGGCAAACCAGTGACACAAACACATCAACAACAGAGGAAATGGGATGCTTTCCATTGAGCAATGCAGTGCATTAACCCACTACAGCTCTCAGTCCCTGAAGAGGCAGACAAGGGACAGATATCCCTCTGGCTGAGACAGCAGAATTCACTAAATCATGTGCAGTGTCCAGGAAGAGAAAAATCAGAAATGGGCATTAAGATGGACCATTTGGATAAAATATTGTCCTGAAGAAAGCATCTCAACACATAGTTGAATACAAATGCAATAAAATAATTTTTAAAAATTGCAGTGAAAAAAGGATGATACATTTCATATTTATGTAATAATTACAGTCATACATTTTTATAATAGTATGCAACATTATAATGCATGCATGGTATTTACAAGTAATATATATTACTTCTTCCCATATTTTCTTTCTACCTTCTTGAAAGCTAATGCTGTAAGATTAAAAGGAGAGAGGACCTGTTCGAGAAAGACTGTGTGAGTGGTAAAACTGTAATGTCATTATCTTTCTTAGCTTGACAATTTCTCTATTTCTATTGTTTGCCCTTTAAGAGGAAAATGTGGGAGAACATCTTCTAAAGCCTACCAAAAAAATATAAGTACAGTATGGACACATCTAACACCGAGATTGTTGTGCTAGCTATTATCCTTCCCAGCTGGACAGGGTTTCTCAAAGACAAACTTTGCTTTGAGGTTCCAAGTTATGCTTCAGCTTTGGCAGTGCAAATTTTGAACTTAGTACAGAAATATTTTGCTAATCCATCTACAGTGCAGAGGAAGACATTTAAAATTCTACTTTCTAATTATTTACATGGGCTTAAGATTTCACTCAGTTCTATTCTCTGTAGTCAGAAGATTAAAAAATCAAAGTGAACTGGTGAAGCACGTGTGGAGGAAAGGCAGCTAAAAGACATTTCATTAGAGACATTAGGTTGCTGCTGCCAACATTAGTCAATAAACTGTGTGGTTGCTACATCAGCACACGCTGATGTACACACACATACATTTGCCAGCTTATGACTAGCACTCAGTTTCCAGGGCCCTAAATTAAAACTGAAAACTTTTTCAAAACATTGCATTTTAAGTACATTGAAAATCCCTCAGTTAAGAACCATTTAATAGTCCTATCTTGCATGTACTCTTCTGCATAATAATAATAATAGCAAACTTAATTTAAACAGGATATTTTTCCAATCTCCTTTCCATAAATTTTGCTTTAACTTTCTTCAAAGCACTGATGAACATATGACATATACTGTTCTATAACACTGCGGGCACTACACCTTTGGTACTATTTTGTGTAGGCTGAGCTGTGCATGTCTGTAGCCTCCTGTCTGGAGAGTGAAAATTTCACACCTCTGATCCTTACTTTGCCAATTTCCCATTTCATTACTGTAAAGTTAGTTTGATGGCCTATAATCTACTAAGTACCTATGCCACTGCACTATTACAGCAGCCAACACCTCACTGTTCCACCATGACAAAAGGTTCATGGATGACCTCATTACCCTGCTGACGTTTACAAATGACCTTGCAAGAAAAGTCTGTGCCCTTCAGGTCATGGTGCTAAGGAGACAGATACACTTTTGCTATGCCATAATTACAGGCATGGTATACTCCACAGAGGGGCTTGCATCTGTCTCTAAATATTTATAGCAACTTTCTAAAGGCCCAATTTTTTTTTTTTTTTTTTTTTTTAATAAGCCAAGTTGACTCAAACAACAGCCCAACACCAGTCTGGACATCAAACTCTTAACTACATTAAATTTTTACCTTCTCTACAGAAAGAATTGCCCCAACACTGGATGCTGGATAGAACTATCTGGAATAGACTCTGCCTCCTTTCCTCTATTTTACCATCTATCAGAGCAATTAGAATGAAGAGAATCCTCTTCATTTTCTTGCTTACCCTGTGCTGCTCTATCAGTGTTCGCAAGGCCTCTTCATCGTCTGGAAGGATGCCGTGGAAACGAAGAGCCTGCTCTGCCTCTGCCAGCCACTCCAAAAGGACATGGACAACTGAGTGGAATTCTTCTGCCTGTTAAGATACAAGAAGTCATGGTCACTCATGAGGTGATCTGACAGACACACTGCAGCTTACACAAGAAGATTGAGGCCACATTTGGAATCATTAATCATCCAGCAGTACCAGTACATTATCTTTCCATTAAAAAGTCAATGATACACAGCACTACATTTTCATAACTGTAAAAACAGCTCATGCTTCCCAAAAAATTATAGGAAGCCTGAAAGGCTGTTCATGCTTTTAGCCATCTGATTTATAGTGTATTTTCAGCTCAGTTTAGAATGTCATGCCTTTACACTGACAAATTACACGGGAGGTGCTTTCAGGGACCAGCTGGAGAGATGAGAACTATTGTCTGAACAGCCTAAAGCACCAGTCAAGCAAAATGAATTGACAGCCTGTTGGAGAGTGACTCTTCTGTGTCTAGAGAAAACAAGGAAGATTCACCTTTGGGTACAGCCATATTCAGACACAATTAGTGTTTGAGGTAAGTTCAGGATTGTGTCTGCTGAGCAAAGCAGAGCAGGAATATTGTACATATAGTCTCAGGTTTGGAAACAACACAGATACACCCATTTATTGGGATCAGTACCAGATAATGCTGACATACATAAACTGTTCTAGGTCCTGACTGCACTCAGCACAACTCCATTTTTTCTCTGAAGTACCTTACTGTGCATTGTAATTGTACCAACGTAAAGAATTTTTCAATACACAAATTTACTTCTTTCCAATAAGGCACAGAAAGCATAAATATGATTGCAACCTCCTGCTTCTTGTGAATGGGGCACAGTTCTTTATCATCCTTCACATTTGACTGTAACTTCAGTGATTTCCTTAGATGGTAAGGTCTTTGAAACATTTGTTTTGCATTTGTGGCAGAGACTAATAATAACAGGAATAATAAATGCTAAGAGGCACTATTTATGTGCTGTGGTAAAAGGATAGAGAAGGTAAGCAATGAGTTTGCAAGTAAATGAGCATTTTCAAATGAAATAAGAGTGAATGACATCAAGTGAAAACGAAATTAATTTTTTGGCAACTAAACTGCAAGATATTTTCACACACAGTACATGGAGCAACATTATTATTCCTCTACCTGCCGAAGGGCCTGTTCCAGTCGTGTTTGCTTGGATACTGACAGGGCACAGACTGTCTCCCAGCGAGTGCTTAGCTCCTGCATTTGGACTTTGACCCAGGAAGAGTCATCACGACTGCCTTCTATCAGCTCCCTCGCAGAGCGCTTCAGAGCCTGGACGCTGCTTGTTCTTTTTCCCAGCTCCTTCTGGAAAACCTAGACACCATCAAATATATTTGAAATGTTTAGTTCATTAAGACATGCTTATGCTAAAAACAAGAAAAAAACTACTGGTTATGAAAAGAAATGAAAATATCGATTTATTTCTGTCAAGAGTAACTCCATTTAAGGGATGCAAACCACATAAACCCTATTTATTAGACTCCATAGGAAGATACCAATACTCTCGTCTAACATAATAAAACTAGAATATGGTAGGAAAATGTCAGGCAGACCCCAAGAATCCATTCTGGTGCAATGCAGGGGAAATCTAGTCTCCTTACCACTGCTGGCTTTCCATTCTTTATCAAAGCAATTGATCTGATATGGATTAATGCATAAGATGGCTGTGGCAGGAAAAGATCAGACAAAAAGCTAACAATCAAGGACAGGGTTTAAAATCATCCAAAGATAAATAAATCCCCATCTAGGGGATCTAACTGTAAAGCTGTGGATCTTGCTGCTTATTTGTATATTTATGTGGGAGTAGGTTCACATTAGTAATGGAACAAGCTCCAGTTACTTCAAAGAAGCCCTTAAAAGAAGGTAGTTACAGTGTGCCGTGCCACTGACTGCGACTTACTTATGATGGACAGTGGTATTTCAGAAGCAACTGAAGCATAGTGCAGGCTAATTTTTATAGACAGCCCATGTTTCCAAACACTTTTTTTTGAGGCCCAAAATCTCCTCCTCAGTGGAGATGAGATACTGAAAGTCACAGGTGGATGAACAGAGGGACCTTCACCTCCTCATTTTCCCAGGCTGCAGAGCTCTGCCTATGTGTCACCTTTGCAATACAAGTAACTTCAGCAGCTATGTCTTCTGACACACTGAACTGCAAAACTGGGATTCAGAAGCAGAGTCCAACATCTCCTACTTGTTCCCACATCCAAAACCACCTCAGTAATAAAATACTACAGGTTTACAACACAAGCTCCCTGGGCCATGGTCTAGATGAAATCTATGCATAACTTTAGCACTGTAATTACTTTTCTCAATAAATATACAGCAGCCCCACAGGTCTGAAAGGCTGCTGTAGTCATGGCAAGTGCACTGGACATTTAGTTAGCAGATGGACTACAAAAGAGCTGTCTGCTCCAGGGTTTTTCAGTAAAATAATTTTTGCCATCTCTTGCCCCTAGACACACATTTGCAAATACATATTTGTGATTTCTGACATGATATTAATAAATACACAGGGTAGCATAATAGAATAGAATATCTCAATGCTAATTGGTATTAATGAGTCACTAAGAGTTGTCCTTTTTCATGTATGTTTTATAGCATTTTCTATTGTTGACTACGTTTGTGTTACAAAACTATTTCACATTTTGAAAAATTACAGAATAGTGAAAGATAAAGATATTATTAAAATGTTACACTTATGAGCAGTCCAGCAATTAAAACCCAGTATTTTTGGAACTACCTTGTGGTTGTCAATCAGGTTCATTACTAAATCGATGTCTCCATGTACTGGTTGGTCTTCTGCTAGTTGAGGTTCAATTTTGTATAACCAGTCAATAAGAGCTTGCAGAGCATCAGTAAACTGTCCTGAAAATAGCAGGGCTTCCTCCAGTTTATTTTGTCTGAGAGAGGGAAAAAAAGCCGAACAAGCACACACACAAAATAATCATTTATACACTTCAGGAAAATATTTTCAGCATAAAATAATAGAATCAAGGAAGTGTTAAGGTTGGAAAAGACTGGTAAGATCACTGAGTCCAACCACTATCCCACCACCCCTACGTTCACTACATCATGTCCCCAAGTGCTACATCCACATGCCATTTGAACACCTCCAGGGATGGTAACTCAACTACTTCCTTGGGCAGTCTTTTTCAATGCTTCACAACCCATTCAAAGAAGAAATTTTTCCTAAAGTCCAACCTAAACCTCACTTGGTGCAATTTGAGGCAGTTTCCTCTCATGCTGTCATTTGTTGCCTGGGAGAAGAGACCAAGCTCACCTGGCCACAGCCTCCTTTCCACTTGTAGAAAGCAATAAGGTATCCCCTGAGCCTCCTTTTTTCCAGGCTAAACAAATCCAGCTCCCTAAGCCATTCCTCATCAGACTTGTGCTCCAGACCCTTCATGATCTTTGTTGCCCTTGTCTGGACTCACTCCAGCCCCTCAATGTCTTTCTTGCACTGAGGAGCCAGAGCTGCACACAGGATTTTGAGGTGTGGCCTCAGCAGTGCTGAGTACAGAGGGACAACCCCTGCCTGGTCCTGCTGGCCACACTCTTGCTCATACACGCCAGGATAGCACTGGCCTTCTTGGCCACCTGGGCACACACTGGCCCATGTTCAGCTGGCTGTTGACCAGTACCTCCAGAGAACTTCAAATGAAGTTTCTCTTTTTAAAGGGCTCTTCCTTCCACTTCCTCCCCTGCTCTTCTACCATATCATTAGGAAAGTATGCATTTGCAGTATTTTACTGCTTTGGCATTCTTTATTATCAAACAAGCTAGCCACTCTGGTTCTACTTCTACACAACAAATTCCAAAAATAGAAGTCTTTTTCTTATCAGATGAGTAATTAGTTGAGTTGCATTTACCTTTCCACTGACTTTCCACAAATTGTATCCCATTTATCTCTTAGTTCGCTCAGCATGTCATCAAGTTTCAAATTGTCATCAGCCAAGGTGGTTTTCTCTTTCAAGGAACGTCCAGTCCTATTTGTGGTATCATACACAGAATGTTTGGCACCAAGAGATTTCTGGAATTCCTATATATATATGGAAAAAAAGAAGAAAATATTAGTGTATCATTAACTACTTACGGACCACTGTTAATTAGTTTTTGACATACTATTTGCATCATGAACTGTAAATGTTGCTGCAAGAATAATTTAAATTTACTGTAAAATTTCTAGTGCCACAGTGCACCTGGGTCTTGACATTAGCATACCCTGCCTTTTGTCCTTCTCTGAAAATGTAGCTCTATGCTTACTGGAAAAACTTCAGGAAAATCCCTCCTTCAGTGAGGGCAATGATTCCTGTCCTATAATATTCCCAAATTTCAGCCTAGTACTCAGAAGGATGTGAAAGAACTGCTACTTTGGGAGCCATTAACTGAGCATTCTTTGCACTACATTCAAACTAAGATTTGAAGCCACTTGTAGAGCTCCTCAAGAGCTGCAAAGGTTATTCCAGTTTAGCTCAACATGGACAAGCTGGGAAACTTCCAAGCAGATGCAGCAGTCAGGTAATATCCCAATAACTCAATCTGTGCTAGAAGTAAAAATCACAAGCAAGTTTCTGTGCCCCAGAACTTTGGACAATGACAGTGAGAGTCTGCCTGCCAGCTCTGCCAGCTCCATTTGCACAGATGCTCTGGAATATTTTCACAGGCCCAGAAGAGCACAAGAAATACAGTTCACCTGATACCACACAGGAATTAACTGACTGACAGAGTAAATAATTGAAAGAACACTGCCAAAAGACACCACCAGCCCAAAAAGACAGCTTTTAAATTGCAGCAATGCTTGAAATGTTTTATTTCACACCTACATAAATTGCTAGCAAGGAATCAGTTGGAAAAAAAAAGTCACAAGTTTGCTTTAGAAAACCCTTATATATAGCATCAAATATTTTCTTTTTTTTGTTACCAAAAAAGAAACCATTGTTTTGTAATTTAGCATTTCCTTACTATTCTTTCATTTTCCTCATATAAAACAAGAAAAACTTTAAGAAAAAACATAGTTGTCTAGCTAGGACTACAGTAAAAATAAATACAATTTTCAAAATAATCAGTTTTTTATAACAGTTTCTTCAATACAAATAATATGTGTATTTTTTAATGGGTTTTGTTAACTACTACACACTACACAAACACTGTTACTAGGTGTGCACAAGGATACACAATTAAATTGCTGCCACAGAAAGATTATACAGGAAAAAAAGATTTAAAAATGGCAAAGGACTGCAGTTAGTTCATTCCCTGAGACTAAACCTTATCTACTTTCATTTGACTTCAGGTATAACAGAGAGTAGATTTCGGTTTAAGCTGCCAGGAACAGATAGTGGAGTTAATTACTAAGATTTTGTTCAGCTAGATACCTTCCTTCTAAGGAAGATGGGCACATACAGATAAAATTAGCCAGGTTCATACAAATATACTGTAAGAACACTCAGCATTAGCACAGAAATGGATTGGGTGACCTAGTGCGGGTTTTTCCATCCCTGACTCCTAAAAATGAGAAAAAAATTCCAATAAACAGACCATGAATAACCCCCAAAAGTCCCTGGCAACATGCTAGATATGAGTGAGAGAGAAAACATATTATCTTGGTTTTTCTTTTTCAGGGACTTTTTTTTGGCACTAACAACTGGCAAAGAGCGGGTCCAAATTATTTCTTACAGCACACATTCAGTTGGGATAGCAAAATCCTTAACTAAATGGAGCAAGGAAACCTTCAAGGCTGGACAGAAAAGACAAAGACAGACATGGGGTATATGTGGGAGTGGAAGGAAGAGACTCAAAATACAAGGAAGGACATTGCACTGTTGGGAGGTTTGACAACTCATTAAAAAACAATTGAGTTGATTTCTTGAGAGGGTGGTGTTTGAAGTTTAAAGTCAGAAAGTTCACCAAACTCCCTCTTTCACACACATCCATCTTTTTTCTCCAGATCACCAGTTTCAATCCTTATGTGCCTGTATCAATTTCATCCCATTCTTTAATGAGATTAAAGCAACTCAAGCAGTAATGCTCTGCAGGCTTTTTACATGAAAGAAGCTGAAGAAAAGAGATCAGTGACAGAAGTGATGAGTCTGCCAGTGCATTTGAGGAAACTTGGTCTCATAAAATGTACTGCTGTAGGTACAAAGCACATAACAAGTTTATCAGGTTTAACAGTTCTGAAGATAGGATGAGAATACAGGCAGAGAGTCCTGAAATCCTCAAAGCAAAGTCACAGTGTTGACCATACTGCAGAAGAATTTGAATATGTAAAGAAAAGAAAGGAGTGAAAGGATTAGAAGATTAGTAAGACTCAGACTATGGTAACAGTAAGATATCCCCTGCCAGTTCAGATCACTGACTTCAAATTTTGGCAACAGCAGCAATCCCAAAACAAACTGAAATTGCAGAGCTGGTGTTACAGAATGTTAATGTAAATTTTATCTAAAGGTTTTAACAGCAGACACAGGTAAAATTATTTTTGCTTGACCAGCTCCCAGTTCTCACTGGAGAATATTTTCTTGGTAGATAAACAACACATCATGCAACCTCAGAGATGATAAAAAAAAAAAAAAAAATTCAGCAGAGTGAGGAAGTCATTAATATACATGAGAAAATTTGTCAGAGGTAAAAGCAATTATCACCAGAAGCTACAGTGAAAAGAAAAAATTAGATATGCAAAACCCTCAGGATATTGTGAAATATGAAAAAAATAGTAGTAAACAGAGAACAATAAAACTGACATAAAAAGTAATGCCAAAATGTAGAAAATGGGATGATCTTTAAATATTCTAGTGTTTGATGAAACTGTCCCAAGAGAAATCTTAAGACACAATCATATCTCTGTAGATTCTACCACTCACCCATTTGATCCTCAATAATATATTATTCTAGGCATTTTACAGAAGTCAAAATTAAATAGTCTACTTCTGAATTTGCTTTTGCTCTGTGTCTGATGGAATTATAGAGCTTTACATTATCATTGCAAGTTTGAAAAGCCAAGTGAATGAAAGAGATTTTTACACATTCACAGCTGAATTTCTGAAAAGACTGGTTCAGAATTTTGAATCCAATAAAGAGAAACACAGGAGCAGTATTTGCTCTAATACTGTCACAGTGTTTTCTAGGGGAATTAATTAATATTTCCACTTGATATAAAAAGCAACTGTCAATCGAAATACTTGATTAAGATTATTTTCCACTTTTGAAGTTGTCCTGCAGTATTAAAAGAAAAATCTCAGCCCAAGTAAGCGGACAGTAAATTTTGGGTTTAAGAACTTAAAGAAAGCCTCTTCAGAGATCCCTATTCTGAAATTGTATTAATCTGCTTTTTAAAGTTTCCATGGTACTGTATTATTCTTTCCTCTTCATTTTTAACCATTCCTCCAGATACCAGGTACTCTGAAAAATTCTTTTCATTCACACCCTGTTAAAACACCATCATTTAATTTGATGTGAATAAACATGCCATTGTAGTGATGCCACAAATCTACTTTCTTTGTTGATTGAACAGTACAAGGCTGAAAGACTTACCTACATTTCACTGAGCATTCTGTGTGTCATGACTCACCTTATGCTGTGCAAGCTGCATCTTTATTTTGTCTGGGTCGTTTGCAATTTCAAGATCTGAGTCCAGAGATTTCTCTGACTCTTCCAGCCATTCCATAAGTTTATGCCAGGCTTCATGGAACTAAAGGAAAGTCAGATTTGCATGAACTTTAAAATTCACTGGTTCATGAAACACTCTAAAAGCCTTAAACCCCAAACAAGACTGGCAAACTTTGACAATATTTGATGTGTTTTTTCTCTCTGGTCTCTTAAACAAAACTGGTCTTGCAATGAGCCCATTGTATTTGTTCTCCCTTCCCCAAGCGAGTTAACAACCTTTAACATACATGATATGCACACATCACATGTACCTGTCAGAGACATATTGGTAACATCTGTCAACATGCTGGCCATTTGGATTCCTACAGTTTTAGTAATGGATAGTACATACAGAAAGAGTAGGGCTTAGCTATTGCTTATATGGGGCCATGGCAGTAAATCACTGGGGAAAGCTTCCCTCAGGTGACTGTTCAAGATGTTCCCTGTAACACTCATAAAAGCTCTTGTTCTATCAAACGCTATCTTGACGAGCAAGGAACAGATTTTTGATCTTCCTTCCTGTTTCAAAGAAAAGTGCACTTCAGGGAAGGAAGCAGGGAAAAAGTAAAGATTCAACCAGCTTTCATGAAGTGCCATCTGTTTGGGTTTTGATTTTTCTAAGCTGGTCATTTCTCTCTTGAAAATTCTTCTTGCCTGGGCTACCCACACATGGAAGCACAAGAAACCAGTTCAGAAACATTTCAAGGCATCTCAGACACTGTTGTTCAGGGCTGTTGACTAGGCCTTGACACCAGTAGCCTTCAGCACTCCTTCCACACTCCGCACACACAGTTGTTGTCTTAGTAACACTGTATTCAGCTTTGTACATGCATATTGAGATGAAACCCATCTCATTGCAGAACTGCTGTGTGTGTGAATGCACAAGAGAAACTGCTGGAAAATCAGAAAAATGGGATTGGCTAATTCATTGCCCAGAGAACTTTTTGAATTGAGCGGTGGTAATGGTGAACATTGGAACGTGGTTTAGCTGTGAACATCACCAAATCTTGAATGATTATGTTCACTTGAATAGAAAGGACCTAGAACTTCCTATTGATATTTAAACAGGTTACATTCCTCCCACACATTTTGCATCTTATCATTTATGTTCCTTGGTGAGGGAAACGTACCTAAGGAAAAGAACACAGATGCTCCCAACTAAAGAAAACTGTGCAAACAGCCTCCTCCCCCCAAAAATCAACCTCTCCCAGTTTATAAGGAAATAAATTGGGATATCTTACCACACAGAAGATATACATCTAGTAACCAACTGAAGAGATTGAGTGTTAAGTATTGAGTATAATCAGGACACAACATAGACCCAAGAAGAGAGAAACCAAGGAATACTCCCACAGATTAGTGAAAAGGGTTCACTACATTCTTTAAAATATACCAGATTGATTATGAAAATTTTTTTGAAAACAGATGGCACTAATACACATCTGAAATTCATGCTGTAACTTTCTTTTTTCAGACTATCCTGTACTGCAGACAGAAGTCACTGCTTGGGTTGAAAATTATGCCTTCACCTCCCAAATGAAGTGCTCTGGGATTGAATCACAGAAATTGCTCCACTAACTCAACACTGTTTGTTACACTAAACCCAGGCTTGCTTTGTAAGTGCTTTAAAGCATCATATTCTTCAACAATCTGGATGCAATTACAACTAAGTTCAAAGAGCTGTATAACAGCTGTTGTCCCATTACCTGTTTGGCTCTTTTCCTTGCATCATCCAAAGCTCTTCCCCTTTCAACTAAGCGTTGGACTACTTTTTCCCATCGACTCTGTACACTAATCAGCAGATTCTTAATAAGGACAACGTCCTGTTTCTGGCTGAAATATTTCAAATGGGTTCCAGTTTTGTCCAGCTCTATGATCTGATCTCGATGAGAGTTCACTTCTGTGGCAAAAACCTTGGAAAAAAAGGGTAAAAATTACTGAATACTGTGTTGGGTAAACACTGAAAAAAAGCAGTCTGATAAAGAATGATGTAGTGAGAAAGACTATAAAATACAATTTTAAAACAAATGACATGTTTCTCTGAGTGCCAGCATTATAGGGTTCATTTGGACATTGTTACGGTATCTCCACAGAGTGGGAGAAAAACATTACACATCTGTTTCTTTACATACCTTGTGTTCATCAATTTGAAATAAGACAGTGTCCAAGATAAGACTTGGCCGAGAAGCTGCAGTTAGAGTCTGCTCAGCCTGAGTAAGCCAGTTGATGAAATCTTGAAGTGAGTTGTGGAACTCCATTGCTAAATTGAGGGCTTCTTCCAGTTTGGTCTGTAAAGACAGGTCATACTTCATTAGCAGCTGATATTGTGCAGAGGCTTCAGCCAAGGAAACCATTTTAGTTCAGCACTTTGCAGTAAACCATTTTAGTTTACCATTTCAAAACACTTTTCCAACTCAAAGTTTCTGAGTTTTAGAATAACAGCCTATATTTTAGCACATTTGAGAAGATGGATACAGGAGTTACACCAAAAATTAAGTATAACAGATGAATATAAAATATGGCTTCTATTATCAAGATAAACTTTTCCACATTAGAACATATTTCCTACTACTTAATCCAAATGGGACATTTGGATTTATCAAGTTCAATGCAAAACCAGTCAAATTTCAGAAATCCAAGGTGGTAGTTAAGTTGGAAGATCCTCAGGTAGGTGATTAAATTTATTCTCTTGCACTTAATGAAGAATAAGTTTTCCTAGAGCACTTCTTTTTAATAAAGCCCAATTGCCATTTTGGTTGCCTGAGCAGAAACTAATTTGAGACAGAGAATTTTGTTGATCATGAGACAGCAGTCAGAGATTTTCAAACATTACACTGCTGACCTCACTGAGCACTCCAACCTTACAGCTTCTGCAAGAAGGTGCTCATATTGGGTATTAATTACTTTGTCATTTTTACTTTATTATTATCTTAAGAAACATCAGCATTATAACTTCAAAATACAGTTAAGTTAAATATTTGTGCTTTATACTTATCAGGGCTGTACAGAGAGTTTCTCTGTTTGCAATCATAGGTATTATTTTTGTTTGAGTTAGAACAAGTGGACTATACTTCGTGAAGGAATGAAAGCCACATGAAATTAATAACAAGAAAATGTCTGTTGCATATCAGTGAAATCATGCTATTGATCTGTTAGAACAGAAGGTAGTCACTTGAAGTAAATGGCAAAAGGCCAAGTGTTTGGGAATTTTAAGAAAAAATGGCTAAAAACTAGGAAAATTAACACAGCAATTCTGTACTAAGCAGGAGATAAACTTGGAGGATCATTTAGCCTCTCATGTCTATGATTACTGCAATAAAACCCAGAAAACCCCTAGTCCTACCAAATGAGTATTAAGAGTATCAGTCAAGACATCACTATGGAACAGACTCGTGCCATTCTCACCATAATCCCCCCCAATTATGGATAATTAACTTGAATCTTGTTTTCCCTAGTGCTTTCTAAAAATATTACTGAATTATGCCAGTTTCTACAACTGATTTTAAATGTAAAAACCCAGGCAAGTATGCAAACATAAAAGCACTGATCATTAACACACTTAAATGCATGATTTACGCTTCTATTTTTATGTAAAAACACCTACTTTTCTTTCACTGAGTTTTGTTTCTACAGATTCCCATTTTTCTTTTAAGTTATTTATGTCCTGCTCAACGTTTGTTTCTGCTGACTCTGGGCATCTTGCAAGCATCTGCTGGCCTTTCTCCATTAGACACTTGTATGTCTCTTCTTTGGCCTCAAAGGCAGCGCAAAGTTCCTAAATAAAGAAAGGAGCAGAAATAATAAGGTAGAAATTCAATACTCTTCATAAATACGAGTATAATATTTATTCCTCCCCCAATATTCAGCAGGTATGATTAAGACTACTAAAGGAAACACATGTAATTCATAAAAAGCCAAATGAGAAAATGAGGGACCCAGTTCCTCAGGAAATTAAAACTTGTAATGTCTGTCAATGTCTTCCCTGAGATTCAGAGATTGGCAAAGTACTATGCACTTAGTGAAGAAGGGTTGCTACAATTTGGTTTGTTTAAAGTCCGTCTGTAGCCAAAACACAAAAAGTGTCAGCATTACACAGCATGCTGAAAGCCCAGACCTATCCAATACCCTTCAAAAGTGGGTGGGACAGCCCGGGAGGGCTGTTTTATTGTACACTGCCTGTATCGCCCTTCACTTGCTAGGCATGAGCACTGAAGACATTTCAGACATTTAAAGAAAGCTGCAATAATAATGGTAACAACATATTTTACCTGTTACCTATTCTAATAAGGATGCATTTAAAATCATCTTAAAATTAAGCTGGCAAAAGTCTGGAAGCTTCCATGCATCCCTCTGACTCAAAAAGACATGTTCAGTATTGACAACAGACAAATCAAAGTGTACCAACAAAGTTGCTGCAGACTCACAAATGAGGAACATCTTCACAAGGAGATGAGGAGTAAGTGGCTTGCAAATAAGAAGAACTTTTTCTTCTGATTCTTAGGACAAAAGCCCAAAGCAAACATTTTTAGGGGGTTAAGAGGTACTGGATACAGGGCTGTACCTGACCACGTAGGAGGGCAAAGCAAGAAGCAGGTTCATTCATGAGCTTAAGATTTTGACACAACAGAAAGCTTCTTTGTTTTCTTTTCTGAGGACTATGGAAAGTGGTGTCAACTAGTCTGCTTCCTCCTACTACTTCAGGAAGAAACTGAAAACAATGATTGTTTTAAGAAAAGGAAAGGGATGGCCTGAGCAGCACTGGGACAGCTAAAAAGGTATCTTTTTAAACCTCTTTTCCTACTGGTATCTTGCAATGTCTCTTCATAGCTTTTGTTTTCCTGGAGCAGCTTAAACTGGAAATGCAGCCCGACCTCACCTCAATTTGTGAACCAATTATGGTTGAGGTTCAATTATTCACATCTTTTATTCCTACCTGTAGAAAAAGGCCTTACACTCAAGAACATGGTTCATAACATTATTTCCAAAGAGGAACAAATCAAAATGTAGTGCAAAACTTTCTTCTCCAATTTCACATCAGTAATTAATACAATTGGTATCACTTAGAGCCAAGTTTGAATTTGGAATGTAGTAGACAACGTGACAAATGGCCTCAACATTTCAGAAAAACAAAAAAGTAAAAAAGAGAGAGAGATAATTAACACATATCTGCACATGTGCACTACAGTTTAACCAAAAGGAAATCAAGTTCTGTGTTTTAAGGGTTGATATTAAGTCAATGCCTGCAGATGACCACCAGGGTAATAACACCCTGTTAAAATGTACATGTACAGTTAGGGAGGGATTGAATAGCTAGAGTGCATGCATATCACTGGGGACAGTCAGACTTGTTTTGACTGTAACATTGGCTTTAAAGGCCCTTTAACTAATCAATCTGTAAAAATTGTAAGTGTACAAAATTTGCATAGCAAAGAATGTACTAAAAGAAAATCCTGGAGCTTTCCATGAAATTTTTTTTCATCTTCATCTAAGTGCAGATAAAAAAGGAAAGACCAACACTGACTTTCAGGGAATCATAATTACAGTCCACTCTCACAGGGGAGAAAAAAAACCCACCACATTTCCCCCCCTTTTTTGTTTTTCCCCTCATGACAAAAAGAAAAGGACTATAGGGATTCAAAACCACAGGATTAATTAATTGTATTTGGATCTAGTTTCCTGTCTTAAAGATTTTAAAACTGTAAATTAGTTACCATATCGATTATAGATACTGGCAAACTTTCGAGGACAAAAAAGAAGGAAAAAAAAATTTGCCCCATATTAGTAAGCAATAATCTTTAGCATCATTCAAAAAAACCCCCTGATTTTTAACATTATGATAATGCAGCATTCTAACTGGAAGTGCCAGGTCAGGCATATTCCCATTCAAGGACAGTTCAGTAACTGTTATATCTGGGCCAGGAATTCAGAGGTTCGGATCACCAGGCTGGGGTTTATATCCTGGCCTAATAGCACATCACGATTTTCATAAATGGAGCAGTAAGAACCACCTTCCTTAGAGGTAAAAGATCAAGTTTAAGTGTCTTTTCTTAAACTCAATGGTTCTATGGCAGCAGAGGAATCCACAGAATGTTTCTTAAAGAGAAAGAAAGGGAATAATTCAGGCATCCTGGTCAGCTTGCCATTTCTAATTAAAGCATAGCCTCTACAAGCCAGTAGCCCTTCTTACTTTGATGCTAATGATGATTTTACTGTCAGCTTTGGTTAGATAAGGGATAAAGGATCAAGTTTCTTAAGTCAAGATTCAGTGAATCTTGACCATTTATAGGTTCATCTTCAAACTTCAGAAAAATCATAAAATTAGTTATGGGATCAGAATGGAAAAGAATAGGAATCACTGAAAAATCTGCAAACACCTTTTGAAAAGATGCAAAAGTAATTTTATTTGTCTCAACACTAATAATGGTTCAGCTTTGGGCATGTCCTAACAGGCTACTAAACTACACTGTAAATAACAGTGTTGTTTTGAAGGCTATTAAATTTCTTTAAGACACTGTACAGACATGGAGATATATAGAACACACTCTGTATTTACCAAAAACACAGAAAGACAGTCCTGAAATGCAATTTGCAAAGCATTCTAATACTGATACTTACCATATGTGCATTAAGCTGCTCTCTTGCTGTTTCTGGTAAACCTCCAACAGGTTTTGATGCCAACAGCTGACGTTCAGTGTCTGTCAGCCATTGCTGCAGATCCTCAACTTCACCATGGAAACCTTGAGCCTAAATTACACCATATCATTTTAGAGATAACTTAAATGTTCTCCATTCCAATACCAGCTCAGATGCACAAGCACACTGGCAACTAGTTTAATCAGATATTTGTAATAATCAAAGGAAATTGAAGAACAAGAAAGAAAAAAGGAAAAAGCAAACAAACTAGTTCAATTCAATCTAAAGGATAAGAACAAAAACCACAGAAATCATGAAAGCAGTCAAAAATACTGTGAGACCAATGTTTTTCCTGAATAATACACCTATAAGAAATTTCACCCTTTACAAACTTGTAGGCCAAAAGCTGAAATCACATCAGCACTGTAAGGGACAGTGTCCAGCTGTGGAAGATACAGCTGGGTTCAAACTTTCTCCAAATTCAGGAGCATCTGCATCATGATTGTGATTTAGACCAACTTCTACTACATGTATCTGAGTATTTCATGTAAAAAGACACTTTTTCTGAATTATCTCTACATTTGATCATTTCCTGTTCACCTGGATCAAGGCACTATCCAGCTGCTGTTTCCTTTGTTCAGTTTTTTCCAACAACTTTTGCCAACGCTGATTCAGGAGTTCCAGCTTGCTCCGTAAATTACTTGCTTCTTCAACAGCACTTGATTCAATCAGGTCATTTCCTGCTTTTTTAACAGCTTCCACCGTGGACTGATGAGCGAAAACATCATTTTGTAGTACCTACAATTATAGCACAGCATGGCCAGGCAGTAAGTTACTGAATGAAGGCACTCACAGTGATCGAGCCAGTTGTAGTCCAAGGACAAGACAATAGTTTAACATCAGCACAGGTATCAGAAATTAAAGCTAGTAACTAAGACCTCTTCCATCAGAAGCAGTAGCAGACCATTCTGACAAAATACTGAAGTTTATTTTTGTATCTTGGAAAAAATAATATATTCCTTCTGAAAGCATGTATTTCTGAAATTCTTAAAGGTTTCTAGTAGTGCTATGGAATAATTATTTCTTCACTTTTTAAATTTATTATATACTTTCCTTTAACAGGATTTTTCTTTGAATACCATGTGCCTGCTGTGCTATACAACAACCTAGCTGCCACAATGTCTTCTTGTACATTTCATCCTACAACTTCCTTTCACATTATGTCAGGGTACCAGGACACTTGACCTGTGCTAACAGCTGGGGGATGGTTGTAGTACTAATGCCAAAAGACCGCCTCCATCTGCTGGAAAACCTCTTATCACCAACCACAGTAAAAACCATAAAAGGCAAAACGTACATTTGGGAAAAAAATACCGCTTTCAGAAGGATGGTGGGCAGGGTAAGAAAAGTTTTAATATAGAACAGAAAAAGAAATACATAAAATGGTTGGGAAGAGAATGGTAAACCCCATCTAAGAAATTCGAGTTTATAATTGCTCTCTTCCACGGGGTCTGACTCAAACTCACCTCCATCAATGTGCTACCATATATAAAAAATACAAAGCTAAATAAAAAGGAACATAAAAATAAACTAAACAGAGTACAACACAAAATAGCAAGTCAAAAGAAGACCTTGAATACAAAATACCCACCACATTTACTTTAATTCTTCTAAGCTAAGAAGCAGATTATTTTATTTTCCTAACAGGGTGAAAAAAGGTATTCACAGAAGCAGATGCATCTTATCCCTTCCTTCCTGCTGAGAATCACTAAGAACAGGGTCTATTTTTTCCAAAGTTATTCAAGAGGTGGAAGTTTTTACAGGCTACCACAGGATGCACTACTGTGTGAACTTTCTAACCTATAAACTCTGTATTATGAAAAGGAAGTAGATTCATTCATGTGTTTGCTGAACTCCTTCAGCACAGACACAAATGATGTCTTGAAGCTCCTTCACCAGTAAAACACTTCCGTTCGATAAGAATATAAAAGGTTCATGGAGCAGAACCTGTTTCTGTAATTTTATTTACTTTGTTTCAAAAGGGTCTGTTTATAACAATAGTCACATAGAGTATGTAGATACTGTATTCTGTTCAAGTTCCAACTGACCACCCAAAAGCCTTCAGAAGATGCATAGCTGCATTAACACAGACAATGAAAGTACCTTAATTGTCTGTGTACTGTCAATTTCAATCAATTCTCTCAAAATCCAGAATGGACTCTGAGTACTTTTTACATCATATGCAGGCCAAAAATTAAATGGCAGATTTAAAGGGAGAGGAATTACAAAGTTAGATTGAAATCTTCAAGCCTAGAAAAAACACATTGTTATGAAGAGCACAGTTACACACAGAGGCAGGGAAAATCTCATACTCCTAGGAGATGTTCTAAAAATAAAGGCATAGCAGAAGCATTCTTCCGTGGGTTCAAAATAAAAACAATCAGTAAAAATACTAAAACAAACAACAAAACCCCTTTAACCCTACATTGTAAGTAAAACAGAAAAAAAGATGGAAGTTTGCACAGACTTTTGGAGAAGCATTTTCCATCTTAGCTGTACCCAACTGACACACAGTTTTGCAAAATTCAGAGCAAATCACTATTTTCTAAAAGGGAAGAAAGAACCAAAGATATGCCAGAGTCGTGCAGTTTGTGAGACCTGGCTTAAAAAGAACTAATCAAGGAGTTTGTTGCTTCAGGGGGAGTAGCAGGTTCAGTAACTTTTGAGTTCCCTAGGTCAAAGAGAGGTGATTAGAGGTGGAGACTAGGGTAAGCTGTTTGCTTTTGGCTAAAACCTACGCCACTTGCACAGCATATGCAAGAAAGGAACAAATGTGGAGGAGTAGGACGAAAGATTTTATTTATTCCAAGCCTTCATTTCAGCTATAATCTGCATCTTGAAAGTATATGTAGAGAATTGTTTATCAAATGGGAAGTTTTATAATAAAATACTCATCCCTAAGATAAATATCAAGAGAACATTTCAGTTAATATTGATTGTAATTACATACATGATGTTTGGCAAGTTCAATTTCAATAGCCTTGGGGTCTCCACCCACGGGTTTCTGTTCATTCAGCAAGTCTTCTGTATGCGTCAGCCATGCCAGTAACTCATCCAGGGCATGCTGGAACTGCCCCAAGGCTAACAAGGCACCTTCCAGCTTGTGCTACAGTAAAAATAAAATTAACAATAAAATCGTTTCACAATGCAACTGAATTGTCTTACATTACCATTAGTCACCATAATCCAGAGCAGAGTCCACACATAAAACAGAATAAAAACCAGGGAGAAACAGTTACCCAGCACAGGCAATGCTTTGTAACTACAGCTGAGTTAGCAATTCCCTCGCAAAGCCTTGCATTCCAGGCTCAAATTCCTGGCCTTGGAAGAAGAAGCCGTACAACTAGAACAGAGTTAAGATTGAAGGTTCTTTCAGATTTATCAGTAGCTTTTTATCACTTAAAACATATTTTCAATACAAATGCAATTTGGTGCATGATCTTTTTAAAACCTTTTCTTTATCATGAAATGATTCAGTTTGGAAAAAATAATGCACTTTAAAGGATTTTTCACATCTCTGAGCTTGATAATTTAAGGAAATAACACTGAAACAGTTTAATATTAAGTTAATGGGGTTTCATTCAATTGTTCAGTTCAGCAGCTATTACTTTTGCACATATAAACATGTTTTCAACTGCTACTTAAGACATTATCAAATAACCAAAAGGAAATAGTAATCACTCAACAAAGCATTACTGACAGAAAATTTTAAAAGGTTTAAAAATGTTTTAAATGATTCAACGTACTATACAATTCAAATCCTATTACATATAGTTTTTTTAGCTTCCAAACTAAAAGGAATGTGTAAATTAATATAAGTGTTATATGTAACACAGACTTTTGCACAAAAATCCTAGTAATGAATAAAGCCCCCACCTCCAAGCTTATTTACCTGTCTACTTATAATTTTGTCCTCTAGGCTGTCCCACAATAGTCTGAGCTCTGAGAGAGGGTCCTGAACAGTGTGCTTGTCACTCTCTTGTGTTGCCTTCTTTAGCAATAGTTCTGCCTGATGGTTCAGTCTTTCCATTTCTATCTGCTGCTGATAAGCTTCTATCTTAAATTGCTGAGGTAAATAGAAAAAATAATAGAAAAATGAAACACAAGTAATGATTATTAGAATCACAGAATGATTCCATGTTCTAGCTCTTCTGGTTGTGATGGTAGTAATGCTTTAAACTTCAAATAGAATGATTCTTGAAAGGAAGTGAAAGCAAATTTTCTTTAGTAGAACACGCTCTTGAACACACAATTATTGCAACAGTCTGAATGTCTCCTCTGTACATATGTTCTGAACTATGTAAAGTCATGATTCATTTGAAGTTACATCATAAAATACATAAAACAACCTGCCCATAGCTAACAAAATCTGTAAGTGAGCAATAAAACAAAACCTTTTCTGATCATCACACATCTCTGCTTTTTAAACATGGCATAACAGCATCCCAACATCAGGACCATATTCAGTCACAAGTACAGATCCATGCAGACAGGTTTCTAAGTTAGACTGGAATTTTGATTTTCACCTCACTCATGTATTGGGAGTGTCATGGTTCTGTGTGAGCATTTACATAAAGGCTCTAATGGCAGAAGCAAAGCCCTTGAGGCATTCTTTCAGAGCCTCAAGGAAACTGTTCATGTTAGAAACCAGAAAACAGGAAGGTCATAGCAGAAGAATCCTGCACATAATAACTTCATAGCTTTTGAAAAAGAATAAACGATACTACAACTATTTTTGGGCTATCAGAAAAAAAAAAAAAAAAGTAACCTTGCCAAAATTTGGAATAGATTTTTAAAGTAAGATCATTTTAAAATGAAAAGCTTGCAATGAATTATTTTTAAATTTTCATGCAAATTCTTCTTTACTAAAAACTGAAAATGAAAATTGCATTTCACTCTCAAAAAATACTAAACAACACAGAAAAACACAGACAAATGGAAACATAAAGGAAATAAATTTCTGGCTCATACCTTAAGTTCCTCCGTTTGCTGCTTCACTGTCTCCAGATCTGTTCCAACTGGGGACATAGATGCTAACTTGCTGCCAGCAATGTCTACCCAGTCAAATAATGCCTGAAAATCACAGTATGCTATTAAAAATGCTGTTATTTTTCTAAGTTGTATTAAGTAAAATATCAGAACTTTTTTTTTCCAGAGAAAATATTGCTGTGCTCTTTCCAAGAAAATAACTTTCCCAACATAACCTATGTTTCTTTGTAATACAATAGAACAAATATCCATGTAACAGTTACAGGAGTGTAAATTCTGCAAGATTCTGCCGGAATTCTTCATGCTGAGGAGCGTGTACACTACTTCTTGTGTAAAATATGCAATTTTTATGAATCCCCTGAAAGGCAAGTACAAGACAAACTTTGTTCTACAGTTTTTTGGAGTGAAAATGGAAGGTGGTAGATAACACACCTTAAATGAGGATTACAAACAAGCTTCTTTTGAAGAAAGCTATTTGAACAAAGATCATGGAACTAGCCATTCAGTACATTCTAGACAATGAAGGACCATAACTGAGCTAGAATGAATCTCTATAGGATAATGCAGAGTGACTTAAAAAAAAATTATGTCTCTCCAGTTCTGATGCTTTGTGGGTATTCCTTTTGGTCCCAATATAGTGCAGAACCTCAAGAATACTCTGCATGGATTAAGAACACCTGCATCAATCTGTAACTGCACAAGGGAAAAATACCTCCAAGTAGGTCCTTTTCCACCTGCCTGTTATCTGTGGAGATACCATTAAGGAGAAATGTTTAGGACAACTTTTTGGAATTTCCCACTGCTACATGGCTCCCTGAGAAATGGAGAACTATGCCCAATGTGCTCAAAAGGGTAAAGCAGCTGCACTTAACAATCTGTCTATAATATTTTTCATATTTTCTATTCAAGACAGCACCTAAATACAGTTCTTTCATAAAGTACCAAGTTTGTAGGATGTGCCATGTACAGCTACAGGAAATAGAAAGCACTTAAATCAAATGGTGATGATTCTAACTGTCTAATCCATCTATGCACAGCAGGAACATGGGAGAACCCAGAGAAAAATGCATAGTGGAGGTGCACTGCAAAACAGGCATGTTGCACTATTATTAAGGTCATCTAAAGTACAGCACCTCCTTTTTTTTTAAAACTTCATCAGTTCTAGGAAGCACAATGTACAAGATATCTTAAAACTACCAGAATATTTGCCTACAGATTTAAAAAGGGAATCATCGTCTAAAGTATTGTGATAGGATAAATCATACTAAGTGTAACAGTTTAGCAACATTATGTTAATAATATTTTTGCTTAAAATACTCAAACATTTTACTTATAAATAAGGTAAAATTCAAGTGCTTTAACTGCTTCTACTCTAAGAAAACAGCAGCAAGTCAGTATACAGACCTGTACTCTCTTCCACAAAGATGAGTCACAACTTTAACCTGCCTTGACTATCACAAGAAAATGTGAGCAGAACTACTGTATGCTGCCAAAAAACCTCTGCTCTTATCAACAAACAAGGGGACATTAATTTTGAATCTAAACACAGTGCAATATACGGACATGAAGAAAATAATTCAACATACATATTCTTTAGTGCAAAAAAATCCCAACAAACCAATCTTGAGAGAAAGACCAAAACCCTGCCTACTGAAGAGAATAGTCACTACAACCAGAGTGGATTACTTGTCACCTAATTCATCACATGACACTTTTTACCACATTAAATTCCATTGACTCAAGGTTGGGTTAGGTATATCACATCATCTTACCTGTAGTCCATCTTGGTATTGAACAGCTGCCTGCATAGCTTCCCCAAGCTTATCCACACGTTCTTTCCATGTTTTGTTTAATGCATCCCAGGCAGAATTCAGCTGCAAGTAAGCACAATTTACTCCAATAGACAAAAGAATTTTACTGCTGCATAATGTGCAATTTACTAACTCTTTACTGACCAATAATACAAATAAACTGAGCATGACCTAGTTCACATTTGTTGCATACTAACACTCTTGTCCTCCCTGTAACTGCATAACTAGTCTCCTTCAGAATTCAGTAGAGGTTCTGGATTATAAAAGCTGTAAACTTCAATACTGATTGAATATTTTTTATTAACAGAGATATTACAGTTAATAGAGGAAATACTACTAAATCATTTGGAGTTGCATCACCATAATAAAAAATAGCTTAAAAGAATCATACATTGCTGAACACTGGAGAAGTAAAAAGTACTCTATAGTCATCCAAACAGGATAGCCTCAGTTAAGATGTCTCATTTGGCATGAACAACACGTATCCAAAATTTATTAGCATTACTTTTGCAAGAAATAGTCACCTACAATATTAATCGGTGAGTATTTAAAATAAATCTGTCTTTTACAAAAATTTTAAACCATAAATCAACGAAACAAATCAGTGTGTACATTCTAGTCTAAGATTCATTCACTCAAAAGGCAAATCTTACTTTACCACAAAGCCTTCAGGTTTCTCACTTTTGGAACAAAATTTTTATTTTCAAAATTTCCTGGGGTCATGGGGAATATACCAATTTCAGCTGAACAAGCTATCACATAGCAGACCTAAGCATCTGCATTTCCCATACCTCATCTATACTCTTGTTGACAATAGGTTTGTCAGGCTCTCCACAAGCAGCTCTCAGCTCGGAGCCAAGGCTCACAACTGCTTCTAGTTCTTCTTGTAGTCCATCAATTTCTTCTTTAGCAGCCTACAAAGAGAAAAAAAGTCAACAATGCTAATACTAAATTTAATAGCCTATGTACAACTTGCTTTCAAGATAGAACACAGCAGGATGCCACCTTTGTTTTCTTTCAGGTCACTTGGACTTACAACTGGATGCTTAAAAAATAAGCATGCCTTTGCAGTGTCAGATGAAATCAGCTGACATCAGTCGAAATTGTAACAATGGTTTATGATACCATTTTGCATGAGATGGAAAAAATAAACAGGAAGTTTTAAATTAGATTTCTTTAATCAGAGTGTCTTCTTTGTCAGAGGTTATCATTCAACCTTCAAACATTTAACTATCAGTATAAATAATTACAGGCTTAGAGAAAAATACATAGAAGATAATACATTTGTCCACCTTTCATTTAGATGTTACGTACTACTCAAGGAATCTCAAGCATGTGTAACTTTTAAAAGTCTCAGAGAGATGGTAATTATATGCATATCTACAAACAAATAAGGAAATGTAATGACAAGCACATGTTGCATGCTCATTGCAATTAAGCACTGATACATGTTATTGACTGTGGACTCTTGAGATACCATTATTGTAAATTTCTACACAATTATCCCTCTTAGTCTTTGCAAAATAATATATTCTCCCCCGCATACCATATATAAAGTACTCCAAGTCAAGAAAATACTTTCTACTGACCTCTGCAGCTTCTTGCTGCTGCTTGACTACAGATGGGTCAACTCCGGGTCCTTCCAGTTCTCGAATGAAGTCCTGAGTATCTTTAATAGTAGCTACAAGAGCCATATGATCACACCAAAACTTTTCAGCTAGCTCCATTACATCCAACAGTTTGGCCTCTCTTTCCTCAGTCAAGGTCTGGATGTCTTCCCAAACGAGGACCATTTGGTCTAGTTTATCTTGAACAGCTAAACAACAAAGGAACTAGATTACTACCTTGGCAAACAATTCTTGGTCATAAATCTCTCTAAAGTTCTACAGAAGAAACATATGTGTACATTTTAAAATTTAGACTCTAAAATACTTCTTTGCGGCACTCCTTATAATGTTAAGTGGAAACAAACACAATGGCCTTTAAAAATAAAATAAAGGTCATATCCACAATGAATTATTTAAAAATGAATGCTTTGTTTTTATAAATCTTAAGCAGCTTCTCCAGGAGAACATTCCCCAGATTAGAGGTCACCAGAAATGAAGAATTTTATATGCTGCAGCTTACTGCATTTCCACTACATGAAAGTTTTCTCAGTCTATTACCTTTAGCAGACATATCCTTATCAGTGCCTTCTGAGCGAGCAATCATTTCCTCCCCTCTCTGCTTAAGTGTCTCATACACGGGCTGAAGCTTTTCCAGATCCACTGACACATTCTTATTCTCACTGATCTGCTCTTTAATCTTCTCAACCTCTGCTGAGATCGAAGGTGGCTGCCTCAGACGTTCAACTATGCGTTTCAGACTCTCAAGAGTTGGATCTATCTTGTCATGAAACTAGCAGGGTGGTACAGGACAGAAGGAAATGGCAGACAAATTAGAATTTAAAAAACCCCAAAAAACCAAAACATTGATCTAAAAAATGGTATCTGAAATTATCTTGGAAAAAGGTACTTTACATCTCTAGCAAATATATATGTGCAAATTGCAATACCTCCCTATAGGCTCTTTTAATATCTAAATTACAAATAACACTGCAAAATGGTAGGTTCTCTCAAATTCAAGGTTTTTTCAGCTAAGTTCAGGTTCAGTCCTGAGACACTCCCTCTGAGGGTGCCATACATATGGCAGAATCCACTTACATTTAGTCCTGTGAAACTCATGTACTTTGTAGTTTAAGAGAGCCATGGCTTTCTGACTTCATCATTTGAGAAAGATAAGTACTTTACTATTAAAATATACATTTTCCTGTTAAGACCAACATACTGATACACAACCTCAAATTACATGTAAGGTCATTCAAAAAGACATTTGTTAGTGGCCAGGTGGTGCTGGCTGGTGCAGTAAAGGTAAGTTACTTTCTGCAACAGTGTATATACTATATCCTTCCATGTTTGACCCCAGGTAGGTGCTCAGAAACTCAATTACAGCTGTGCTGAAGTGGTTCAGCCTTTGGGATAGGTCCAAAGTTAGCCTTTATTATATGCTTTTGGATTCATAGAGATTCCTAAATACCTCGCACCACCATGCCCCTTTCAAATTAAAGGAATTGTTAAATCGTGGGTACATTTAGTGACTCTTCAGGATCTACAAAAAGCACTCCTGACAACGCTTGGAAAAGATGCTAGAAAGAACACAGCAAAACAAGATTACCTTATGTGAACAAATAGCTACATCCTTTCTATTCAAAGGAATATACACAGGCAATATAAACATAATTACTTTTTCCCACCTTACAACCCACTTCAAATCTGACTCTGTGACTAACATCATGGGCCTCAGTGTTTTTGTTAGCAGTGTGCATATCATTCAAGCCAACAAAATGTGTTATGAAAGAAAAGAAGCCTTCCCATGTTCAAGACTTCTGAGAAACTGATTGTTGCAACAAAACCTTAAAAAAGTGATAAAACCTGAAATTAATTTGGCAATATTTGGGTCTAATTTTAGGACATATATTGCATTTTAAAGTTGTCATTACATTCAGTGGGCCTCCTTGTATTCAACTTCAACAAGTAAGACAAAGTCTTTTTGAACTTAAAAGGAAGAAAATGCAAGTCATTACAACCTCTCATCCTAGCTTCATATGTTAAGTCCTTCCTTTGATACACGGTGCAATTTAATATAATTTCAAACCTGAAGAGTTAAATAATTACTCTTCAAGGACTGTCTAGACAAACACTGACATAGACATCATAGTACAGAGATCTGATAATATACATTCACATATCTTCATAAAAAAAGATTATATAAAATTACATTCTGTGGGCATTAGAATGTTTTGCTTTGCCATCTGCATATACATTTAGGTCTATAAAATGAACCATAAAGAACTGAACAAATAAATCAGTAATTACTCAATATCTGATTATATTCTAGGTGGTAGCAAAGAATGCATTGCTAATTCTTGCTTTCTGTACTTAGCCAGTACAACATGCTGATGTCTATCACATACAAACAGGGACTCTAATACTAAGTAAATATCTTGACTTTCTAATTGGCAGCTCCACATATGGGGAGGACTAAGCATTTATGACAAAGAAAAAGAGAGGATCTAAATAACCAGGCATATTTCAGAGGTATGAATAGGAAGGTGTTTAGAATGACTGAAAGTTTATACATTAAAAAAAAAAAAGTATATATATATATATATATATAAATATATAAAATAATGTCTATAGCCAGTTCAGAAGCAGGATGGTATCTGATATAATTTAGTTTTGTCTCACATTCTTAAACTCAGCTGCAGGGGCTAGGAATATCACATTAATTATAATGACCTGACAAAAATTACTTAGAATGTAGAATTGGTAAGGTCTTCAATGTGTATTTCATTATTTAGTACTTAAAAGCTAAGCAGAACTTAATTTCCAGTGAAATGAGGGAAAAAAAGGGAATTTCCTGTAAAAACAGCCATATAGAAGGAAGTACTTTCCTTCAGGTTTTTGTATAGGGTTATGTACAAAGTTTTATTGAGTTCTTTTCTGAATCTGGGGTCAAAGAAAAGAATTCGTGTGAATTTAACGACAACTAACCCAATATTTAACAGTTGCTAGAACACAACATTTGATAACACGCTACTGAAGTTCATTTCATAGGCTGATGAAGCTAGAACACGCAGCTTTTGTGGATCTGACCTGAATTTTATGCTGATGACATTTTGTGGAGTCTAAGTTTCCTGGTAATACTTTTCTGTAACAGTTTCAGCATGTTATGTTGAGTTCTTTGCAGCAAAGAGCCAATGCCACTACCACTGCTAATCCACCCCCTAGTTCTATTGCTGTTAACTATAGCTGCTAACTCCTAGAAATAGCTGTACCCAAGTTAACTGATCAAAAGTGACATTTGTTTACAAATGAAGTATCAGCTAGTAAGAGACCAGTAAGAGGAAACAAAAGTGAAAATCAAATCCCACATTTTTAGACCACTAGATTTTTTTACTTCAAGATTAAGCAGCTGTAGCATTTTTCAATGGCTGCAAAGTCAATATGTAAAATTATAACTCCTTGAGATACAGAAAAATCAATACCATTAGCAGTGATATGAACATTCACAGACCATTAGGTTGAAAAATCCAGATGAAACAGTAGTTTTGTCTTGATATATTCATGTAAGATGACAATGTATATTTTTCCATTGAATGAACCCAATTATACTTTAAACCTTAATTGATACCTGGGTACACTGAGAAATGGCTTCATCCAGCGCCAGTGCTCGCTTTTTGACATCTTCTTTAATTTTACTGTAAAGGGTGTCAGCTGCCACATATTTCTCTTGGATAGAAAAGCCTTCTCCTGGGCTCAGCTCCAGCAACTGAGGCCCAGTTTTGTTCATCTTATCTATATGAGGCTTGTGCTCAGCAATCAGCTCACGCAGTTGCTATAACAAATGAAACAACTTATCAGTTTCTTATGCTTGCACCACCACATTACAACTGTCCACACTTCCAACACATCCAGCTGGCAAGAAATTCCAAACAAATACCTTTCGTCTTAATGTAAAGCTGAAATAAAGTTAATGACTGCTTTGCCAGTGATCATTCCCATTCCAACACAGAACTACCCAGGCATAAAACACCAGAACTAGAGACACACTGGAAACACTCTGGTAGGACATATGATTACAGGCAAAATATAAGATGCTAATTATGCATATGATGTTAACAACAGACATTGCCCATCATATTTAGTACCTATGATGACAGAAAGGGCACCAATATTCCAGGCATGGGCGTAACACCACCACATATATACTTTTCATGTTGATATTGGTCACTTGCTGCAAAGCCTTTCATTGAAGAACATCACAGAAAGAGGTACCAGCATTGCAAGAAATTAATTCAAATTATCCTTGACTTAAGAACAGGAAACCAGCACAAAGGAGGGTCAAATATATCAGGGAAAAGGGCAAAAGGACAAGTAAGGGTGATCAGTAGAAACCTATCAACCTTGTTTTTCTGTCTCCCCCTTCTAGCCACAAGACCCCTCTGTCTTTATGACAGCACTATTATTCAACTTACAAAATGTTCAACAAGTAATTAGCAAGTGAATTATATTTTATCTTAGCTGTCTATTCCTTCTCATCATCCACCCCAGCAGCAAAAACTCTGCTGAAGACTGCGCAGGGGCTTGTGGAAGTGAAATGTTGCAAGGTGTCTCCCAAGTTGTCTAAGGACTTCAGATTTTCTTGCTTGCACCCACAGAACTGACAAAAGGGAAAGGGTTTTCTTTGTGTGAGTAGCCCCATCCTTCCCTTCTTCTATATACTTTCTCATCTCATCCCTCTCAGTTCTGTGAACTCCATGCATTTCTATCCAATAGCTCCAGTGCAGGAACATGAGAGCTACATGCACTGCTCCTCCCAGCTGAGAGTTTGTTTAAATTAATGAAAACCCAGAAGAGAGCCCATATCAGCCTCAGTGTAAATAAGTTCTCCTCTTCAACTACAGTCCTTCCCTTAAAAAGGAATCCAGATGCTGACCTTCTTCCTTGCTCCTCCCCAAAAAGGGAGAAGTTGAGGAGACTGGGAAGACATTGACACAACTCTTCAGTACCCCAGTGACAAAACAGGAATAAAAATAACCCCCACAACTCTAACTTACTTTGAATGTAACTCAATTTGTACACCTTGCCACAAGAAAAATAATGTTGATTAGCTTAGAGGAGGAAAAGGAGATTATAAGAACAGTTTGAAAATTTTTAGAAAATAATTTTGTGTGCTTTACATTTGAGTACAAAAAGATGACTTGACACAAGGCCACAAGAGTGCACATTTCTCGGTCTAAACCTTATGCTAATACTCTGCCAACAGCTCATTTCAAACCAAACTAACTGCATGTTACTCACAAAGAATCAACTCTATGAATTCCACAACTTGGAACAAAGATAGTCATCAGCAAATATATCAGAACAGAAACATTAGGTTCTCATTCACATTGAGAACTACTTTTTTCCTCTTCTTCTTTTTACTAGAACAACAAATGATTTGGTCATCTCCATGATCTACTGTTGGGTAAACAATTCTAGCAAACAAGCGTTTCAGAGCAGATTACGTATTAAAAGTGCCTGACATTAATCTTCTATTTAACAAACAAATCTCAGCTAATGGCATAGTCCAGGGAAAATGCAAAAATAGAAGCTCATCTGAAAGGCTTCTCATAAAAGCAGCATGATTAAAGTACATGAGGAACAATCATGCAAGTAAAGCAAGCATGATATGGTTCACGGTGACTAATCAAGGTAGTTTGTAAAGCTTATGTTACATAGCTAGTCTTAAGAGAACATGTTTGTTCATTCTGGACATAATAGGAAGACAAATGAGTGAAGCTGGTGTTTACCAGCACATAAGGGAGGCACATTTCATTACCTGGTCTCAAAGTAAACAAGACTTTGAAGCCAGGGTTCTGTGCTATCTAACTTGAGTCACTTAATTGTGGCAGCTAAAATAAAATAAAAAAACCCCACTTGTTACTCCATGCTTAGCAGGGAGAAACAGGTATCTCCAGTGGCCATACAGGTTTTGCATCTGCCAAAACATGCAGGTGTTTAACCTCAGTGGGATGAATCTGATTCCATGTGATACTAGCAGTCATCTATGAAAGAACTCAATTTTTATCCAAACTGATTATATATCCATGCAAGAGAAGCCATACAGTGGCCAGTCTATAACACTGTAGACATACATAATTATGTACAACATACATGAGATCAGCATATGTCCATATCTGTACACAGACAGTACCCCCTTTTGTTTCTTGCTCCAACATCCCACATCTGCTCTGTTTCTGTTTTGTTTTGTTCCAATACTGACATTAATGTGTACTTTTAAATATACTTCTGAACTAATAACTTTTATGTGTTCAGTTCTCTCAGTACAATGGCAATTATTACCCTTTAGCCTTCTTTTATGCTTACACATCACTTGCTGACTTCCCCAGAGACTCTTGTTTACATGCACAGTTTGGTAAACAATAGAGACATGACTGAAAATGTATATACTCTGTATTATTATTTTAAATTAATTTTTTCAACAGAAGAGTATCTCCTTTGGTTTTAAGAATTTTGCAGAGTAATCCAAAGTTCTAAGCAAAATATTTCCTGGTCTTTAACTTTCTTTTTCGAAACTAGCAAAACACTTACCCTGTGTTCTTCTTGCTGTTGCTTTAATGTTTCATATTCAAGGGCTGGGGCAGGAAGCTGAGAGATGACCATTTCTGTTTCAGTTAACCAGGGCCAAAGCTCTTCATAAGTCTCCCAGAACTGGTTAACCAGGGACTGAGCCCGTTCCAGCTGGAGGTTTCTCTCTGAGTTCATTTGACAGACTGCATCATATTTCTGTAAGAGGCTTTCGATTTTTTTCTGTAAAATAATATAAATTTTTTAAAAGTATGTTTTTTTACATGTGTCTCTTACCTTCATTTCCAAACATTCTTTGATAGTTATAGCACTAATTCACAATGAATAAAATTACAGTTCCAATGTTCATACAGTACCATTGTTTAAGGTGGACAGAACCAACAATGAGGGAGATCAGAATTTGGCAGAGTACTTGCAAAATCATCAGACTATATTCAACAATACTGATATTTACAAATAACACTTTATTCATAGAGCTTCTAGTTAAGCTGCAAATGATCTGACTGCAGATCTTAGCCCAACTTCCTTACTGCAGACACTTATCTTCAGTGGCACTGAAGATGGCAGATACTAAGTTTTCCACAGCATTTCTGAATCAAAGCAAGATGAACAATACACAAAATCTGTTGGGATGCTTGGTTTAGTGATTTTTTTGTGAGGTTTTCTTTTCTACTCTGGCAAGATAATAGGATATACTCTTGTGACTGTCATTTACAAACTCACAACAGAAATCATAAAACATTATTTTCCAGGTCAGCATACACTACTTAATGCAAATGTATTACCATTAATAACATACATAATAGTGACAGAACTATAAGGCTTATACATTACATATTTAATATTTTCGGGCATGTGATAATAAATTAAAGGATCAACTAGCTATACTAGCTATATTTTTCCTGTGGAAAACTGCCCATGTTATCATGTTTATGAAATATTATATGTGACAATGCACATAAATCCTAGCCTTGGAGAAACTACATATAAGCAAGACATTGAATACGAAGAAGCTTTTTTTTTTTTTTTTGGCAGGACAAGCTATCCCTTCATTTGTTATGTCTTGCATGTATATTAAGTATAGAGGTGCTATCCAGAGGACATAACCTTAACACACAAATATACAGTATTTTTGATAAATAAAAATATTTAGTAAAGACTCACACAAAACTGCTCTGCCTTATGACTACAGTTTCATGGACAGAACATCTCATCTATTTTAAATTCACTTAAGAGCAAATCAAATTTATTCAGAGATCCTGCAGCAGAACACAACTACTGAAGCATTGTTTTTCATGGATTAGAAGGACTGAATCTATACAATATATCCAGCCTCATTGTAATTTAGCAGAAAAATCCCAACCCCACAACTAATCCTTCCAAAATGCCAACATGAAAAATCCATCTCTACATGTTTGCAGCCCTGACATTGGACTCTCAGTGTCTGTGTGTAATAAACAAAGTCAAAAGAATGCCTTTCATGGGCTGTGACAGGATGGAATAATCTTGGCAAGCAAGGTCTACATGGAAATCAGCAGAAACAAAAGTAAACATTCACACTGAGGTGCAGAGCTGTTGAATTCAGCACAGAAATGCCCACGTCCAGAGCATCACTGACCCAAAAGAACTTGGAAGATAAACTGCCAGATTCCACACATCAACCCAGATGACTAACACCTCTTCACTCAACCATCTATAGGCTAAAATACTATTTACTATGGATGAAGATGATAAATGGGGCTCCAAATTAGTGTCAGGCAAAGCAGCAAGTACACAGCGTTTGTTCTTTTAACATCCTGAAGGAAGGAGGGCAATACGCAACAGCATTTCCTCTAGCACTGCAATCCTCAGACAGGAAGTGACTGTAATTAATGCTTTTTCATTAGTATTGTTAAAAAGACACTATAGGAGTCCTTCAACTTATACATTGTCTGCATATCTACACTGCAGCTGCAATTTAAGGAACTTTACCTTCATCATCTGTTTCTCTTCTTCAGTGCATGTTTTCATAATCTTATCCCCAGATTTAACAAGTTCATCTATAGTATCTTTGTGCCTTAAAATCTCCATGGTAAAAGCCTTGAAACACAACAAAAGTTGGTTAGAATAACAATTTAAAAAAACAAGGAGAAAGTATTTTGAGCAAAAACTGGTTTTAAAGCGCATTAATTATGATGGACTGAAAATTAAATCATGCCAGTACATTTTCTAGATGGAGAGTGTGCAGGCCAATAATTAACATGACAGTTGGAAATGCATTTCTTTTACCTTTTGAACTTGCAGCTGAGCAGTGGTCTGGTCTTGCTCAAGCCTAATATCACCCAGAGACATCAGTTTCTTTTCTGTTTCTGCAAGCCAGGCAAATTCAGCATCAGCTGCTTGATCAAACTAAATGAGGAAGACAAGAATTAGTTCAGCAGCTCTACAGACATGAAATTAGAATAACAGTTTCAAAAATTTTAAAGAAGATTAAACAGCATATTTTTGAATTTTTAGAAAGATAGCAGCTCAATTTCCATTTGACGTTTTTACATAAATGAAATACAATGCCCAAAATGGTCCTGAGGGATTGTAATGTAAGCAACTTAATTCATAAGCATGACAAACCAACAGAAGCAAATACTTTTTTCCAAAGCCTACAGTGCTCTAACAGCCATAAGAAAATAAAAAGGGATTATAATCTCAGAGTTTTAACTAGACTGCTTGTTTTTATTTTTACATGCCTTTTTCATCCCTGTTTATTATTACTGCTAGTGTTGCAATTATCCTGAGATACAGTTGTTTGATGTTACCCTTGATCTGAAGAGCTGCTTTGGTATTAAATGATCAAGGCAAGACAATCACAGTTCAACTAATTTAGCTAAAAAACCTCACCAAATTTAGAGAAGACAGGATTTCATCCAAGCCTAGGCCTCAGATTAAATGCAGAAGGGTTTTTTTGAGTATATGGATACAGCCAGTTCTTTTCCTAAAAGATTAACTTCTGACTACAATTAGTAAACATTTAAGTGTTTCAGAAATTTTCTAAAAGCACTAATGTATCGAGAGGAACTGTTTCTTACTCATTTGCCAAGAAAAGCATGAAAAGAAGAATGTGGGGATCTAAGTCTCCTTGAAATGGTGAGACCAAATTATAAAAAAAGAAATTAAAAAAATCATACATTCTCTCTTCAAATCAAGTTCATAGGCATGCATCTTAGCACACACATATTGCAGTACACAACAAGGACAGCTTTGAGTCTAAGCCATAAAAAAATATTACGTGGTGTGTATCAGATGCACATTGTAAAACTACTAAGAATTTATTTACTGAATTCGTTAAAACTCTGCTCCCACTCCAAAATTAACAGAAGCTTAATATAGCCCTGAGTTATTGTGAAAGTCTGTCAGGATGTTTTAGGTCAGAACCTGCTAGTTGTGTTGTTGATGCCCGCACTTTCTTCAGAAATCTTCTTCTGAACACTCTCAGTCCCACTTGTCCTTAAAATACGCTGGTCTGTGATTTTATGGCTTAAGTCCATAACAGCCCTGCTCTTTAATATAATTAAAATTCACTTTAGTCACTAACTCTGACTTTTCTTAGGGGTTAATCATGAGTCCCACAAAATGAAAGAAACAGTTCTGAGATTTCGTTCTTTATGAGCCAATCTTTTTTCAGCCATTATAATTCATTTGTTACATGAAAGAGCAGAACATTCTTTTTCACTATATGTCATTTCTCATTTAAAGTAACAGCAAGTTAGACTTGTCCTAAATATTGTGATATCCTACTAGAAAGGTATGTTCTGAAATAAGCAGTACTGTAAACATTAGCAAGAAGCACATGCACCAGTGGTAGTTAAATCCTGGCTTTAGAAACTGCAATTCACAATCAAGGTTTTCCAAAGTCAATCTATTTACGACAGAAATGGAGAAGATGATTTCAAATGTGTTAGACATGCAAACTAACTGCAGTGTGACTTCCTGATACCAAATATTCATGGATAAGTAATATTCAGGAAATATTTAATAGAAATAATAAAATCAAGGCATGGCACTGAAACTTCTAAGTCAAACAGCATTGAGGAAGGGAAGAACTCTAAATTCAGTTTGCTGAAGGTATAGGATTTCCAATTTGTGATGCTTAAAAACAACATTAAGGAATAAAAGGCACAAAATTGGCACTCTGCATCCAAAATTTGAAATCTTTTCTTCCCATTATACATGGCAGTTACTTAAGAGCCCTGAGCTACACTTTTGAGTCACTATAAAATTGTCTACTTAATCCCCATCCAGTTCAACCAAGCATTGTGGTACATTTTCTTCTGATCAGGGATGATTGACTTCTGAATATGATGATGCTGTGATTTTCTCCATGAATGCTTTCTAAAGCACTCTCTATGGCCTCTTTAGAGTGAAGAATAAGTAAGCCCAAAGTAGAATATGACCTTGTGTTTCTACATAGGAATCCTTCACTAGGGGACCCCACTCAGGGCCTTCAATCTTGAGAAATGAAGACTAAACCATGCAGCTGAATTTATCCCTATTATTGGTCTGGGACCATTTTTCCCAGACAGTTAAAAACTCTGGGCATACCATTTGTCTATTATTCTTCCAGCTTCCATCCACATGAAGCTATTCTGCCTAATCATCTGTGTTTCTTGCTGCATTCCTCACCTTGGTCCAGGAACATCTCCCAGGAAATCCGCACTTACTCCTACCAAAGCCTTGTATTCCCTGCAGCTTTGTCCTCCACCCAAAACTTCTTAATAGTATATACACTTGAACAAGTTGCCACAGGGCAAACTTCAAGAGTACTAGCTTCTCCAAAAACGTTTTTTTATTTTGCATAGCTAAATGGGAAGTATCTTATCCTTTAGTGGAAGAACATTAGGTCACCTGAAACTTATCACAGGATATAGGAGTTTATTGTGATGATGTGGGTTGGCTGAAGTGGAGGTTAAGGGCATGCAGGATAAGAGTTCAAAGTGCCCTTGCAACATCAGCTAGTGGAATAGCAGCTCTGGACTTTTCATATCTTGACCTGAAACTGCTCAACTTCTGCTAGAGGATGCAACATACTCATGGAATTCAGAAAATCTGGAGGAGAGCCAATTTTTAATCTCCTATCTCGCCTTATCACTCATTAAAAAAAAATAAAATAAAAATCACCCCTCATTTTCAAGGATTAGGTTAATGAGACAAGAAAATATTAATTAGCAAACCCCTTAAAAAGAAACCTATAGTTATTTTTAGGCTCACTTAGAAAAAAAATCTGAATTACTGCCAGCTGACTAGAAGTCAGCTTTTAGCAAATTTTGAAATTATCACACATGCTTTCTCCTTGTCCTGTTACAACTGTTTATGTGAACTACATAGCAAAAGGAGAAATCTCCACCAACATTTTTATGCCTGAACTGGGAAACTGTGTTTCCACAACACATTTATTAGATGGCTTAAATATGAGACTACTTAGTGACAAAATTAGAGCCCAGTTCACTAAGTGCATCCATATAGAATGTGGATGTATAGAAACCTCCACATATTAAATAACTCCAGTTTTGGGCACCAAGAAGAAAAACATTGTAGATATTAATAAAAGCAAGTGTTATTTAAATCCTCCACTAGCTTGAACAAGGTCATCCAGCTTTTAATTGTCTAATGTGCAGAGGTGCTAGACAATCAGCTGATGCTGAAAGGTGTAGTCAACTTAGCAATACCAGTCTCACATACAGAAAAGGTGGCTCAGGCTCTTGGGCCATGTTTTACTTAACACACCATGATGTACAACAGACATGGACCATTTATCCTTAAGCAAACTCCAACTTAAGGAGCCACAGGATAGTAACAGAAATTTTAGCTAAAATATTGTTGTTCGCATCAACAAAAAGGGAGAGAACTACAACAGAGTATAGATTAACAGATTTATAGCATTCATGTTTTAACACAGGAGTCCCATTTCATTTAAATGGTCCTTTTGCTGTTTAAGCACATTATTAAAGGACAGCTTTTGTTCAAGTACACATGGCCAGAGACTGTTACTGGCCAAAGAACAGTTCTCAGTACCTGCTGGGATCTCAGGATGGCAGCATCGATCTCATCCACCTTGTGAGAGATTGTGTCACTCACTAATCTGTAACGTTCATTGTCCTCCGTTATCATCTTGTCCAGCCCCTCTCTGGCCCTCCATGGCACCAGCTCCAGGAAGGCACTGCCAACTTCATTCAGAGTGTCCACTAAGCCTTTGTGGTTCTTTGCTTGTTTTTTCAGCTCCTGTAAAAAGCCATTTAAAACAATTAAACCATTTAAACACGGCAGTATATGAACAGAACATACACAGTTTGCAGGTTTTTTATTCTTTCAACTACCCACCAGAACAAAACAGAAAAACTCAGAACCTAAGGCATCACATGAGCCCAGAACTGTTTTCCACACAAACCAAAGGGCTAAATTAGAATACTTATTTTCAGCTAAACTGTATTAGCTTTTTGATACTGTAATTTGTTTGGTAGAAAGGTAGGTGATTCTTAACAGAATTTTCCACAGAATCTAATGTAAATACATTTCTCCATTCAGTATGACTGTCTGAAAATTTTCTAAGAAACGTTACTACTTCATGAAGCATCCAAAGAAAATAAAACTAATGGATGGTTGTGAACTTCAACTCCATAAGGAACTAAGTCATCAGCAAATGAAATCAGCACTCAATATAGCAAAATATGATGAATTCAAATGATTTCTGCAATGACTGGATTAAATTTCAAGAACATACTCACACAAAGGAATGAGTTTTTATCTGTACAGAACTCCCCATCTACTAAAGAAATTTAATAGAATTTTTTTAAGCTTCCACCCTTAGCACTTTCCATACCATGCAGCTTACACAACATTTTTTTTTTAAATAAATCTTGTTAAAGAAAATTAGTAATATCTGTTTTAAATGCTGACACTTTACAGGAATTTATCCATGCCACAGCTAAAGAACTAAAATAACTTTGTTTGACAGCTTATGAAGTTTCCCAGTCTTAGGTAGCTCCTTGAATAAAAAGAAAATGTTGTGCTTCTCTTGTGCTAAAAATAAACCTCAGCCCAATTTCATACGTGATTATAACAGATGACTCTGGAAAAGGAATTTGATTCTTAACTAGTGTTATATTTATTCAGATGATCTGATGTCAAAATTAGTTATCCAAAAATTATTTCATATCAAGCATAAATTAACACAAAACTTCACCACATCACAGAACAGTAAATTCACAGGTTCTAAAACCTACTTTTTGCCTTTCTTGTACTTGGCTTAATTCTTCACCCTTCGGTATTTGAGTTTCATATGAGAGTAACTCCATCTCTACTTCATCAAGCCATTTGCAGAGCTCCTCATGAGTTGAGTGCAGCTGGCCTGCAAGCTGCAGAGCCTGCTCTAAAGTCTTGGATACATCAGAACTTAATTTTGTAATGTCTTTGTATCTCGCTTTAATGCCTTCCAGTTTATCTTGAACAATTACAACTTCATCACCTAAAATATAAAAGGAATGTTATTTTCCATAATCACAAATATTAAAAAGAAAAAAAACAAAGCCATAATAAAAACAACACTAAAATCTCAAACTCCACATATTACAGAAATCTCAGTATTTAATTTATAAAATAACCCAAACAAGGTGACATGGCCAATCCTCAACTGTTGCAAATTATCCTACCATCAGTAAAGCCCACAGATCTACAAAGTTTACCTCATTTCAGGATCAGTCCTTCTGTCTTTTTTCTGCTTTACTAAACTATTACAGAGTAAGGAGCTAAATCCAATTTTAAACAGAAATATTCTAATAAAAAAATCCACTCTTAAATTCATAATACTTATAAAGGCAAAATAAAAGATATAGAAGTGTTACTGAAAATGCAAAGAACAAAAAAATCTACATATTACTAACTAGACTACTTTCAATTACAGTCGATTTTGACATCACAGTTCACCCTCCTTGCTGTCCATTTGAAACACAACTCAAAAGGCTGAAAGAAAAACAATGCATTGGAATTTATTAGCAGTTTTCATTATAGAATATGTGCAATGTCAGAGTTTGGAACAGAAAAGGATAAAACCAGCACAAACGTGTCTCAAAGGGGTCAAGAACTTTACAAGTACTGGAAAATCTGGACAGATGTTGATCTACAGAACAGACACATTGTATAGAACTGGAATGCAACCTTCCCCACAGTATTAGTTCCCATGGCAGAAGTTTTCCCCTCACAGTCTAATATCTTGTTCATCTGTGGATGCTTGCAGGGAATTTGTTATGTCCACTGCCAAAGAGCCCTCCATTATGAATAATGTCCATAACTTGCTATTAGAAATGGAATGCAGGTTCACTAAAATAATTTTCCACTAAAAATAATAAAAGGATTCAAGGGCTAAATTCTCTACAGGCAAAAAAGGCCTTTTGCTCACTTACATTAAAAGTAAAATTGGCCCCAAAATATAGCCTAGCTTGACCTCAAACCTTATTAAAGTAAACAACTATGATTGCTTTAACCAGTAAATATGAACTATATTTACAAGTTCCACTTTAATTTTCTTAAGCACCTAGAAGTACAAGAAAAAAAGTATGACAAATTATAGTTTTATGTAAGTTCTCACCTGTTGTTTGCTTGAGAAGCTCTAAGCCATTTTGTATAGCCAAATCAACATTCTGTTTTCTAAGAAGAATCTCTTCCTGAAGATCCTATGAAAAAAGGTCATTTATGTTAGCACAGACCTAAAAAATTACATTCTTTTTTGTTTAGAATAAGTATATTGACATTTTAAACAAAATACATTCATGAAAATAAATTATGTATGGGGATATAAATCAAATTAAAAACATGAATTAAATAAGAAATGAACAGAAATCAAAATACCAGTAGTTCAGAGTGCTGTTTCTCAAGCAATTCTGTGTTGCAATCTTGGACTGACAATTTGTTCAGTTTATCATGGATTTCATTCAGCCAGTTCATCAATTCAACTTCGTCCTCCCCAAAAATCTGAGCATTGCTGTAAGCTTGTTGTAGAAGTTCAGACCTGCTGTTGCTCTTCTCTTGAATTTCAATGTATCGTGCCTGAGCAGAATCTAGCTTTTCCTGCACCACATCTTTATCTTCCCTGGAGCTCATAGTCTTTAGAGACTGACCAGCACTAATGGCCTGATGTAAACTCTTATTGTGAGCTAGGACATCATCTTCTAGGGCCTATATTTTATTTTAAATAATGAAGAATAATGAAAAAGAAAATCAGAAAAACATAAAATAAATTTAGGTGGAATGAAATAAAAATTGAACAGAAAAGGACATATTGCCAACATAAATATATAAAACTTAAATCACAGAGGGGAAAAAAATGAAACGGTATGGTAAAATGAGTACAGTGCAACAGATTTGCCAGTTGTGTTGTGCTTTACAGGAGCATCTAAAGAGAATGACCAAAGCAAGTGAGTGGTTTGTATCTTACTTTATGCTGAGAAATTTGCTGCTGCAGTTTGGAGGCCTGTGTTCCAATAGGTTCTGCATTTGCAAGCCTCTTCTCTGTGGTTGTCAGCCACTCCACCAGTGGCTCCAGAGCTTCATGGAACTGCTGCGCTACCACCGAGATGCCTTCCAGCTGACGGTTCCTATCAATACACCCCGGGAATGGTTATCTTTGGTGATGAAGTAAGTGTCAAACAGTTTTAGTAAAGAAAAAAGTCCCTTGAATCCTTTGAAAAACACCCCAGAAATAATTCAATCTCATTATAGGAGCCAGTCACCAAATGAAACAGACATACATCCATGATACTTGATGAAAAGCAAGGTAAAGTAAAAATCAAATAAAATTAAAAACAAACGAAGACCTCCAAAGAATTTGGCTAATACACCAGTTTTGAAAATAAAAATAATATCACTTTATTAATATACTTTTTTCTAATAATAATCTAGCCCTTAATTCAGCAAAACATTGTTTTATACACAGTTAAGATAGTTCTTAAGTTTCCAGCTGTCTTAAAACATAAAGGTACATTCCCATGACTACTATACATCCTTTACAGTTAGGCAAAGTCTTTACTGAACCAGAACATACTGAGCTGTCAATGCTTCCTCAGTGTTGTAAAATGTCTTTAAACAATTTTTCATCAATGCCAACAAAATTGTTTGGTTCTAAATTTGCATCTCTTGTCCTGGATGAAAGCTCTCAATGAAGTTAGTGAGACAACATTAATAAAGCACAGAGACTTGACCTCCAGAACAGAAAAGCAGTATCTAAAACATTTCTGGTTCAGATCATTACACGTCAGAGAAGACTCTTGATTACAGCCAAGTCTCCTCTACAAGCAGTGCTGAACAAATGTTGTTCAAGCAGACTTTTAGGAGAGATTTGTTCTACATGAAAACATCACAATAATTTCTTTCAAATGAGGATCTCGTTCCAGATAAAAGCTACATTTATACATGCTTTCCAAGGCTTATAAAGAAGGAACTTCTTGACATACTTAGCCATGGAACACTCTGAGGTACTCTACACAGTTTTCAAAATCATCCTCAAATTCCTTCTTCATTTCTAGAGACTAGCCAAAGAACAATGGAGACAAGCTTGCAGCTAATGGATGGCTTGGAAAAAGCTGCAATTTCATTCAATTAGATATCACCAGACTGGGAGGATATTATTAAATTAAACATGACATTAACATTTACCCCAGCTAATGAGTCAGATTCCTTCAATAAAAAAGAAAAAAAAAAAAGGAAATAATGGTCTATTAGTGGTTGACTAATTAAATAATCCTATTATTAGTATGAGGTAACAAAACAGGTTCAGCTGAAGAGAGGCTACCGGAAGGAATAGAAGACAGCAAAGGTGAGGTGAGTTCAATGCTGCTTTAAGTACCAAGACAACCATTTGTTTCTCACTGTAAAGCTTCACTGTGCATTTCAAATTTTTCTTCAACTTCCCAAGTCCTCTCTTACTCTCAATTATAGGCCTTTTTCTAAGCTGTGTCTCACACACTCTTCTCTATACTCTGAAAAAGACTGTCCTTCTCAAATCCCCACCCAGAAAACATGGTCAGTAACCCTTTCAACACAGATTTCTTCAAAGACACCTTACATACAGTCCATAACAGGTATTTTATACATTGACAACAACTCATAAATGTAAGTTAAATGTGTTTACACAGATACTGTATGCAAGGATTTTGTTTGATTTTTTTCAATTGGAACTTGAAGTGGTCCTCACTGAGAGGGTTTTCTGTATTGCTAGAATATATATATCTATATACTTCAAAAGGTCCTTTTTTTTTTCTTGAAAATTAAGGGAGCTCAGCACCTGCAACTGACATTACAATGACCTCTAAGTTGCAGAAACTAATTATGTAGAAGATATTAAAAAAAAAAAGGAAATAACTGAGTGCCCCTTCTTTGTAGCAGCAATTCAGGACCTTGAAGTTCCAACAGAATATCATTATTAGGTGCAAAATTTACACTTGATTCTATTACAAAACAGGTTCTTGCCTCTAAACACTTGCATTCTACTTAATTAACAGAGATAAAATATTCAGAAATACATATGTAGTTAATCCTAGCAGATTATCACATCTTAGACTAAACATTTTTTAAAGAGCTTTTGGTCTCTTCAGGTCACTTTTCTCCACTTTTCCCTCAGAGGACACATTATATCAACATCAAGACACTACAACGTAACACAGTCAAAAGCATGATTGTACTTCACAGTATAGAGTTCCACATGCTGCTTCTGAACATCTATCACAAGCTATGTCTACATTTTTCAAATCCATGAAAGAATTTCAAGTACCTGGTTTCAGCTTTACTGAGCAAGGCGTCCCATCGACTATCCAGGAAGCTCAACTGTTTCAAGATTTTCACTCTATCAGCAGGCTCTGCTGACTCCGCAATCTTCTCCCCTTCGCGCTTGATTGCCTCAACAGTAGGCTTGCGGTCATCCAGCAGCCTCTGCAGAAGCTGGAGACAAAGCAATCAAGCACCAGGTTATTAAGGAAATATTGCAATAATGCATATGTAACAACAGTAGATTCCTTGAAAGCTGTTAAAACAAACAAAAAACAACCACCAAAAACTAAACCACAATGCCTATATTGTGATAAAAATGTGAACAAAGCTAATCAAAGAGATACACATATCACACACATCAACCCCTTCACTGACCAACAAAGGCTCATTTTAGTTTCTAAATTGTTTTCCTAAGAACACTGGAATTTCATTAAGCCCAAACAACAACCTTGGTTTCTCTAAGGTAAGGATGTGTGGCAGCCCAAAAAGTGAACACATAGAGAAAAAAGTTCTAATACAGTTGAGGAAACCCAGCTATTTAGAATTAAGTTACATTTTACAGGAACATTTACAGGAAAACAACATGTCTTTTCAGATTTGGCATCACAACTGGTAATTCGAATACATAGGGATGGGAAAATAGATACTAAAACTATAGTCTAATGAATTAATCACATAAATGAGATACAACTGAGTTCACCAATCTAGTGTAGTACATGAACTTCTCTGTGAAGGATAAAATGTGCCTCGGTCTACAATCCTCCCTTCCTCCATTCCCTGGGCCCCTTTGGTAACATTAACATTTTGCCATTACAGGTATCCCAAGAAGAAAACTGGTACTGGCCATAACTTTATATTAAATCCTTGAGTGGCAATGGGCCACACACTCCAACTGCATGAATTGTATGTTTTATCAGCTACATTATCATCCTTTTTTCTATAACCACTATTAAAATATGCCAAAGTTGATGACACTGAGTTTCTACATTAGCACAGGCCACTTCCCAATGGGATTCCAACTAATTACCAACAATGATCACATGAAGATCAAGAGCCAAGTTTTTAAGTCCATCTGCAATCTTATCTTGGTAGTACTAGAGTGAAAATTTACTAGGTTTCATTTTCTACCTTTCAAATGGCCAAATAACGGATTTTATGCTTCCTCTTTTTCCAATGAATCTTTAACATCTTTTCCAGATAACGTTAAGAATTCTAACCAGAGCTCAGATTGCACAGTATCACTTTGTCTTATAGCCAAAAAGATGAGTACTTCTCCCAACCCTGGACAAAGTCTTGAGTTTTGAACAGATGGCTTCTTTAAACACCTCAGCACACCCAGTGTAATATAATACACTTGAACAGATATTATGCTTTGCCAAAGACTGGAAATTTATTCTCATTGATCCAGTGAAAGGAGAGAGTTTCTAAAACCATTTCACTTACCTTCTGTTCTTGTATTTGGGCCTTGACAACTTTGAATTCAGCAGATGGTGGTTTCTGATTAGCCACAAGATCTTCTGTATCAATGAGCCAGCTAAGCAGAGATTCAAGGGCATCCTGAAATCTCCCACAGTGGAGGAGAGCTTCCTGCAATTGCGCAGCACGCTGGGCAACCTGAAAAAACAGTACAGGATCTCAGAGATTCATTTTATTTCTGTGAAATAATTAGTCAAAATCTATAGAACATCTGTCAATATCATTAATAAATACTCTTGGTTTTGTAACTGTTCATAACAGAACTATGTCACAATTCAGCATGAATCTCTTCAGGCTGCAGACACCCAATGAAAAGAACAAACTGACTCCAAGCAAATCAGCCTGGTCTAGTAATTCCTTACAAGTTACTCCTACTTTATATAGCTACAGTATTATGAAATGTTCTGACAGGATGTTTGCATTTCAGATGGTCTTTATTTTCCTTATAAAAAGAATAAGCCAGGATATTAAAGGATCAGCTCTTAATAAGACCCAATAATGCCATCAATGAGAAATAAAAATAGGAAAGGAGAAGGCAAATATGTGAACTGCAGGTGACTCTGGTTCTGCTGCATCACTCTTTCAGGAAGAGAGGAGAAAAAGACGAGCACCATTTTTACTCCCCACTCTTTTCATTTTCCAAAACCAGCTACTGCTGAAGGAAGACTTTTGAAAAATACAGAAAAACATCTATAGTCAGTTTTTCAAAGCAGTGGTATTTCTGATGCCTCATGCAATAAAATCCTTAAGGTACTGTAAAGGAAACATTCCACCAGTCACACAAAACTGGGCTGTATCATTGCTCTGTGTACTGTGCAGGTAAAACAGTGTACACGAGCAAATACAACAAAGTGAAAAAACACACAAACAATAACTGAAAGTGAGACTGGATCTCCAGGGACCCCCTTCTAACCCCAAACATTTCAGGATTCTCTGAGTCTTTCCTGAATAAGAATCCAGGACAGACCTTGAGAAAGTTTGGCAAAACCTTATAAATGACAACAACACCTCTGGCTACTAGCAATATAAATCTTATCCTCAGAATTACAAAGTGTATGTGTAAAGCAAATACAATTCATATACTTAGTGAATATTTAATTTCCTGTATTTGGAAAGACATGTAAGCAAATAACCAAAAGGCAGAACACAACAAAAGCAGGATAGTATACAAGAAAATAACCTTCTTATTAAGGGTCTTCCATCGGGTATTGACATCTTCAAGGTCGTGTTCAAGGTTTTCTGTGTTGGTACTTTTAGCAGCACTCTGAATGAGGCCTTGACCCAACCAATTTACTTCCTGTTGTTTTACTTGTAAGGGTTCAATTTCTTCCTTCTGGAATACCTGCAGTTGAAACCCAAGACAGACATGAAACATGGCAAATTTTGCTACAAAATGGATCTGGTGTTTACATGACATTATACAACAAAAACATTGCTTAAAACTGGTGTCTAGAAAAAAGGAAGCCATTCCTTGTCAGGACCTTCCTAAAAAAAAAGCATTAATGAATCTAAACAGAATAGACTCAATCTAAACAGAGTAAATTCAATACATCATAGAAGGGGAAATAGCATACATTTCTATGAGTAGTTTTAGAAAGGAAGGAAAAGGACAGAGAAAAAGAGAGGCGGTGAAGTTTTGGGGGGTGAAAAAAGAAAACTTCTGACAGAGGGGAAAAAAAAAAAGACTGGAGAAACTCACCTGTTTAATTATCTATCTATAAAATCTAACAAAAAATGGCACAGACTAAGCGTGACAAGTGGGCATTTTTTCCAAATAAGGACCAAAGCCAAAATTTTAAGTCAAAGAAGCAGTGAAGGAAGAGATATTTTAAAATAGGTTTAGGAGATTATAATGGTAGCAAAAGTGAGGAGGAGCCACTACAGATGCTGCTGAAATGGTATCCCGGCAGACACTCAGGAAAATGCACTTTCATTCAAAGGATACTCTTGCAAATTGCCAAGGCTTTGACCTGCCCAACAGCAGTTTGAGCAGTTTTCTGTTTGCTTTATTTTACTCTTGCAGGTATTTAGGCTTTTTCAGAGCCAGATTATTACCATTAGCAACAGCAATGTAAATCTCCATTTGTATTCAGCAGCTTTAAGCTGCACTGACACAAGTGTCAATGAGATCAGAAAATGGCCTGAAGCCCCTGAATTAATTACACAGGCCAGTGAAAAATAACCAATGAATAAACAATGCTAAAGAATGCTCAACTTTTGACCCTAAATCCTCCAATTTCTATAGCAGCATTCAGTAACAGTTTTGGTGTACACTTAGTGCATTCAAAGCAACCTTTCTCAGCATCCTGAAAAGCAGAGATCACTCTGAATGTACCAGCAACTCTCCTCCTTTGCACAAACACACTGTGGCAAGTGATTGCTTTTAAAGCTGCAGACCTCAGGTGGCTGAGCACACTTCCACCAGCTTGACAAGTTAATCTAGAAGCTACGGCAAATACACTAAACATGAGGGGTAAAATAAATTAAGCATCCCTAAAAGATTTGTTCCTACAGACAAAAAAACCCCCCTAAAATCTCTAAGACTGTGGTTACACGAAAACTGAGAGCATGCAATGAGTTGGCTGCTCTTAGAAGAAAGAAAATGCTTGTGTGTTTCTTGACTGTAGGGTAAGGAGGAGGCAGAATAGTATTTCAACACAGAATCAATAAAAATTTTTCTTTTATGTGCCATAAAGTCTCATCTTTTGAGAACAATGTTCTACCACAGAGGGGACTGATCTCCATAATCTGCCCTTTAAAAATGCACACATTCTTTGTGGAGACAAGCTTAAAATAAATTACAATTATTGCCGAGGACAAAGTTTACCAGAACAACTTAGCAACAAAGCTTGAAGTATCTCAGATTTCAACCAGAGTGGGAAGAAAAAAATTACAGACCCGACAAACACCCTTTCCTTATTACAAAGCTTCCCTTACTCTCTTACCTCATCCACCACTCACAAAGCACTGCAAGATCTGTGCTTGTAAAATACTACCGTAAGGTCAGATCTGCTTTCTGGCACGCAAATGCAAAAGGCAGCTTTCAGAAGAGGCGGTGAGCCTTTAATCTGCCTGCTTTGGAAACCACAACCATCTGATACTGTTGCTTATACCTTGATGAGTAAGGCTGCTCATGAACACATGGGCCGTAGCTGCCCTTGAATGGCATTACCTGCGACCGCACTCAGCGCACACACGGAGCACCAACACAGAGCACGGAGGAGGCATTCCACGCCGGGAGTAACAGGCACCAGCTGGGCAATAACAGCCCTGCTCAAAACAGCTGGAGCAATAACCACCCCCTCAGACTTTGCCCCCACTTCATTTCCCATACTGACTATTTCACCTATTTTTGGACACCCCACGTGTGCTATGCAAGTGACACTGATCACTGCATCTGCCTAATTAATAGTTTTTTTTAAAGTTACGTTTTTGCAATGATGGCAAAACTTAAGAGTTTTAAACAAATATCTTTACGGTTATATTACAACTATTTAACAAATCTATGGATTTTTTATTTTTTTTTTCTGATTACCTTGTTGGACAAGAGGCCATTGCAGACTGTATCCAAGGTGTCTTGGATGCCAGTAGTCCAGATATTGCCTTTATTTCTCTCTGGGAAAACTTTTGGGCAGTTTACAGTACTATCTAATTCAAGCTGTTGAACAGAAAATGCCATTTCATTTGAGCCAGTACATGCTACACTGCATTCCTCTGTATCAGACAAAATTTCGTATTTTGCAAAATCCAAGTCATTAGTATTTACAGCAGCATTCGTGTAATAAACATCTACATGAGGAGACACATCATCCACATAATCCTCTTCTACTGTTGTGACTCGTATTTTAGTTTTTTCATAAACTTCATATGCATTTTCCACTTCATTTTTGTCAGGGGTAATACTTCTTCCATCACCTTGAAGAGGATGTTCATGTGACAGAATTTTCTCTTTGAAACCTTGTAAGTGAGAGTATTTCCCCTCCATCTCTTCCTGATCACTCTCAGCATTGTTTTCTTTTACTTTTCCAGAGGGTAAAATGTCATGCAAAGCCAGTCTGCAGTTTTCTTTGACAGGGACACTCATGCTTGCAAGCAGTGGGCTTTGCTGCTCTCTGCAAATTGTTGGGATATATGGTCTGAACTGACCTACTACATGGATATCTTCTGCAGAAGACAGACTTTGTACTTGAGTTTGTTCCCCCGCTAACGATGCATCTTGTTTATCTTCCCTTTCTGTTGGAGGGCTGCATAAACCAGAATCATCCTCTTCCGAGGTAAGAGAATTCGTACCCCATTTGCATTTGCCTAGTCTAGCTGCCTCTGACAGATCAGCGGTTTCATTAAAGGAGCTTTCACTTCTGTTAGTGTAATCTGGAAAGCTGGGTGGAACAAGCATTCTCCACGACCTTCTATGCTCCTTCTTTTCGGTGTGAGACTTTGCTTTGGGCAACCCAGCTGTCCGAATTATATCACTGTTCAGTTTAAGAGCATCAAAGATCATTTTTTCATCTAACTTGTTAGCTTCACGGCTTCGGAGCTCAAAAACACTGGAGGAAGTAAGAGCACCATTGGAGCACAAAGTACTGATATCCAGTGTTCTGTGACTGTAGGGTAAGGTCCGGTCTGTGAAATGCCTCGAAGAGAGGCTGCCCTTGGAGCCTGAATCAATCTGTTCGTTCAGCCGCACAGTGTCATAGATAGACCTCTGGGGAACATAGCAGTCTTCAATATTTAGATCTTCATCTTCTTCCCCTTTGCCAACACATGGAGGATTCTGACGTAGACAGTCTGGCCTGCTAAGTGGCTTCCCCATGTTGAAAGTAATCACACAAGTATACCTCCGTTTTCACAGATTCAGGGCAAACATTTAAAAAACACTAGCAATCTGAAGAAACAGTAAACTTGCCCTTAGCATAAGATGCATAGATACAAAAATATACATCATAAGATATGAAGTGGCTGAGGTCATTCATAATCAGTGCATCCGTTTAAATTTGACTTTACCTGGATATGAGGTTTCCCACCCCCAAAAATATAAAGTGCTTCAGTAAGAAAGTAACAGAAATGTCCCAATGTCACAGAAAAACAAATTATAGCAGAAACCAGCAGTAGCCAAATATGTCAAACATTCAGTGGAAGGCTTCATTAATTTCCCAGGTCAGAATCTGTATCTGAAATCTCCCAAATAAGCCTTCAAATGAACAAGTATTACAGAAGGCAGTACATTATCTTCTGTACATGACTGCTTAACTGTAATCCATTTAGCTGGCTTGCAGGGTCCCATCTCCTTTATAAATAAAACATGGTGTGGCAGCTTAAAAAGACAGAATCCACAGTGGCTTGTATGGTCCTGACCAAGGCACGGAGAAAATCCTGGGGGTTGGGGGGAAATAAGTTAAATCCAGAAGAGTAAGAATAATAAAACAGCCCTTTGCTTTTTTGGCAGTAGCTATAAATAACCTTGATCTGAAAGGCAGCTTATCCTCCTCTTGTAACAGGCTTGTTCGTGGTGCCTCCACAAGTCCCACAGGAAAACATCACTTTCCAGCAGCCAAGCCAATGCGTCCTTCGAGCAGACCGTCGGAAGACGAATGTTTCAGCCCGATTCTCCCGGTGCAGTCCTGGAGAGCTCTTTAAGGCAGCTGCAGAGCCGAGCAAGCGTGGCGCGTTCCCCGAAGGCACGGCAGGTTTACATTCGGCAGGTCCCGACTACAAGCTGCAGCTAGCGGGCTGCCCTCGCCTCCTCCTCATTTCTGAGTCGCAGCTGCCCAGGAGCCGAGGGAGGGAAATCCCCGCCGTGCAGCGCCGGCGCGTCCCGCCCTGCGCGGCCGCCCAGCGCCCCGGCTCGCCCCGCTGCAGCCGCCAGGAACGCCCCGCTTCGCTCCTCAGCAAACATCTGCTAGCAGCCCGCCCGCGCCCGGAGCGCCGCTCTGGGGGCTCCCCCGGGGGCTGCCCTCCCTCCGTCCCTCCCCGCCGCCTCCTGCTCTCCTCAGCCGCCCGCGCCCTCGCTCCTCGCTCGGTGCCGTGCGGGGGGCCGGCGAGGGCAGGCGGCGGGGAGGCTTCGCCGCCCGCCCGGCGGTGACATCACTCCCGCCCCAGCCCGCTCCTGAGCGCTGGGGGAGCGGCCGACACCGCTCCGGCCGCCTGCCTGCCCGCCCGGGAGAAACTCTGGGAAGGAAGCAGCGCTTTAACCGCGCCCGCACGCCATCGCCCCGTCTCATAAAGCAGTCATTTCAATGGAGGCTTCCTTTCCGAAGTTACACCGAAACTTTACCTCTGTATTGCTATAAGAAATCCCCCAAACTAGACTAGTGTTTAGATTAGGTGTTGGAATAGTCACACATTGCTCCACTGACATGCAAAGTGAGATGTTCAGTCCAGTTTTGACTATTCTCAGACCGGTCACTGGCCCTGAGGCAAGCGCTTAGGGTGGCGTTGGCTGACAGGGTAGCCACTCCTGAAGAATCCAGCTACCACTGAAAGAAACATTAAAATATTGGGGGGAAACTAACTATAGCTGAAAGATTTTTTTTTTTTTTCTTCAATGGGATTTATTGGATTCCAAAACCAGCCTATCGGGACAAAGATTCCCATTTTGGAAATTGGCATCTTTTAAATACAGTTCAACACTAGGTCATAACCTACACTTCTAGCTCATAACCACGGAGGAGAAGGGTTGGGACACTCACAGGTAAGTTGCCAACAGCACGGGAGGAGCTGCTGTGGCTCCAGTAGAAGCCAAACCCCAATGACCTGAGCTGCTGGTGTGACAGCAGCCATCAGTTATAGGGACAAATCAGATCTCAGTTTAAGGACAGCAGAAGGCACTTAGTGCTGAAACTTAACACAGTGCATTCACTACAATCAGCTTGAGCTTTCCGCGTTAAGCAGCAAACAGGAAACACTGTATGGAAGAAATACAAACATACCACACTTCATGTTTATTGATTTACTTAATAAACAGTCAGCTACATATCAAAACACTAAGGACATGCAAAACAAATTCTCTCTTCCTCCTCTCTGGTGAGCAGCCATATAACATTTGGACTATGCCAAACAGATAATCACCTCTGGATTTTCTAGCAGAGAATAATATACTATAATGGTAAAGATGCAAAAAGAATTTTAGATACTTCTGATGAAAGGTCCTATGGTTATTTTCACCCCAAACAACCAAAACCTGATAGATTCCTTCTGAATTCAGAAAGAGCTGCATGATTTTATAGGGGAAGCATATAGCTGAAATTGATCTGTGTTTGTTCAACAGCAAAATTATTTTAACAGTTAAAAAATTGTTTACCATTTTTCACTGTTTCAGCTGAAGACTTTTGTATGACAGCTAAGTCACTTTCAAAATACAACTCTTAAAAGAATTTTAATGCTTGCTTATATTACCTTTGCTTTTCAATACAGACCTTAACTGTAGTAAAATCCCAGGGAAGGTTTTAGTATCTTATTCTCGGGTTTGCAAACAGAGCATGCTACATGCAGCACTTAGCTCAAAGAGAAACTTAAAGAGAAACTTCTGATTATGTTTTCAACATTATTTGCCTTCAAAGCAAAAAATCAGAGGACTGACACACTCTACATAGGTAACAAGACATGTAGATGTGGCATTTAGGGACACGGTTAACAGTGGACTTGGCAGTGCTCAGTTAACACTGGACTCGATGTTCTTAAAAGTCTTTTCCAGCCTAAACAATTCTGTGGTTCTATAACATAACCCAATTAAAATCTTAGTTCAAGCTCATTGGCAGAACTACTCAGGCAACCTAAAAATTCCCATAAGGCCCAATTAGAAGGCAACCTCTAATGACTATAATCCAAAAATAAAAGCAAAAATCAAATTAACCACATGCTCATGAAAGCTGTAACAGTGACATGTTGGTTTTACTAAGAAGAACGACAGTACAAAGAATTGTGAAAAAGTTTCAAAAAGTAAAATAATTCAACTTTGGGTTCTTTCTCTATTTCAGAGAGTAACTGGCTATAAATGCTTCTCCAAGTGCAAACATCCTAGCACTGTGCAGCTACTCAAACCCTGAGTGTTTGGTTCAGTCCATTCACACAATTCTTTTTTGTTTTGCTTTTGAAGAATGGTGGTAGACTCACTGTACATTAACAAACCTAATTTACTGAAGTTTTCTTTCAGGACTAATCTACACATTGCATACAGACTTTGGGGTAAAAACTGTCTTACAAAGCCAAGCTGATTAGTAATTTTTTGTGTTTTATATTAATTGAGATAAGGTCTTCATTTGATTATACTCTTCCTGGAGTGAAGTAAGAGTCATGGTTCTACTTCGAAATAAACTGCTCTGAAGATTTGCATTTACAGAAAGTAAATTTTATAACTGCATTGTAAATAAATATAGTTTAACACTGACAGCAACTACTTACAATTTAACACTGACGGCAACTACTTTCAATTTAACACTCTATACCAACTGGAATAAGTACATTACAAAGAAGAAATATAAATAAAACAAGTATGCATATGCATTTTAAATATATATATATATATATATATATATATAAAAATACAACTCAAAGCCAGTTTATTTTAAAAAAAAACATTATATGTTTTAATGTCATGCCAAGAAGCTGCATGCAGCTCTATCTCTTTGTACATAAAAATTGGTTAAACCACAAAAACCACCTCTGGCCCATTACACGAGATCCTTCCCTGAAGAGAGTGAAGATTTCATGTTAATAGATCTACACCAAAGAACAACTCTTTTGCTTTACTCCTGGGGAATTGAAGCTGACTGTAGCTGACCACAGAAGCTAAAGACATAAGGAACCAGACAGTGGTTTTGTGGCCACAGCCACATTTTCAGGTTGTATGTGTTTGCGTACGTGCACAAACATGTGAGCAAACACAAACACACCACGAGTGGAGCAGGATCTGTGGGATCCAGTCTCCCTACAGCTTGCTGCCTCAGGTAGAACTGCTCTCTGGAAGGGCAAGGAGTATAAACAGATTACTTACTGTAATTTTGATATGCCCCAGTAGCACTGACACAAAGCATTAGGAGAGTTGATCCCTATCCTCCTGCTATCAGTATCCCTTCACTAACTACACTCTCACTTAGTAAAATTTCCCGTTCTGATCTCCCTATTTCCTTTCTTCAAAGGCTCCTCACTCTGCTGTTTTATTTCTGCATTTGCTTTTCACTGATTTAAACACTTCACTTTTTCATCATTCTTCACCTCCTGTTTAATGGCATTGTGTTTTTAATCATAAGCAAAAGCATGGCCTAAAATAGTTGCTTCAAGCAAAACACATTTCTAAGCTTATAAATATCTAATATAAATACAATCCCAGAGTAGACTTCTGGATATAAACATGCTGCTATCACTGTTCTCCTTTATGTCTCTCCAGGGTTTTTTTTTCTTCTTACCACATAAGCTCTTGTGTTTCAGGCGTGCTGTCCCCTCACTCATCTGCACAGGTCTCTCACTCCCAAACTGCTCAATTGCTGTGTTGTATCCAATGCCCTGATGAACTACAGCACTGGGACAACACAGGGAACTCGATTTTTCATTGTATAAAATACCTATTAACAAAGACCTGAAGCTACACCTAATGTTTGAAAATGTAAGAAATGTGGTGAAATCGGAGATCCCAAACTAGCTACAGCTGAAGTCCTGTACAGCCAATGTAAGCAAGAGCATTCACAGCAGGAGCTGTTGCTATTTTCCAATATCTGAAGTGTTTTACTAACCATATACAAACAAAAGCCATTTGTTTCTCTTTTAAATTGAGATAGACTTGTTAGCATAGACTGGCATACAATTTTAATCCTCCCAGTCTAATGCAATCTCCTCATAATGTAACTATTTGTTCAAGATTTTTGTCTCTATTTATGCATTCTGAAAGGTCATTAAAGCTCGTAGTAACTTCCATTTGAAATTCCCAGATGAAAGTTTTCTGGTTTAATTTTCCTTTCCAATATAGCTTAAACAAGCAAAATGCACCCTCTGTTGGGCCAGCCATGTAATGACTCTTCCAAGGTCATCAAATTTTTAACAGCATAGCTTATCAAATCCTGGAACGAAGGTTGGCTTTATCATTAAGTGTCAACTAATGTACAAGTCTTACAAACACTTGAATCAATGTTATATTGCAATGAAACCAAAGCAGTGCAGAATTTTCAGTGCTACCATATAGCCATTAGGAGATTTATGATCTTTTTCAAGCGCTGCTTACATCTATAAATCTTTCTGGTAAGCATTGGAAACTCATTTCTGGTAACGTAACCCAAGCAAATATCTGTACTTATTTCAGCAGCAAAGCTCAATTAACACTCGCTATCACCGCAATGCATTTCTTTGAGCTGGACATGGATTGCTAGCTGGCATATTAAAAAAGCTACACACAGAAGCCCTGGATTTTGGATAAGGATGCTACAGAAAAATTCCAATATCATAGGGGGAATATTTTCCTGTTTTCTTTTTATTAGGGTGTTTCTAGGTAAGGGTGGAATTCAGTGAGGTAACACTGGCCAGTGTATCAGAACAGAAAATAGCAAAAAGTAAGATCTTAAACCTAAATACACTGAAACCTGTACCCAGGTGGCAAAGTCTCAAACTACTCAGATGAGCAAAGTGAATGTAGGCTGCTAGGTGAACACTGGAGTCTAAAATTCACACCACTGTGAAGATGAAAGTTGTGTAATACATGGATATCAAATAGAGACAATATGCATTTTCCTAAAAACAGAAAGGCAGATGGATTACAGAAGGTAACAAGACAGTGATGAGAGGTGAAGAGGGAATTGGGGTGCAGAAACTGGGAGCTGAGATGCAAGATTCCCTCTGTCTGCCAAGATGAAGCAAAGGAAAGCTCTGGAGCATAAGATTCCCATTTAAAACAGATAAAATGCATACAGGCATGACAGACTGCTGTGAAACAAGACTCCTCTAAGGTCTGCACTTAACCAGTCCCTTTCACTATGATGTTTAATAAAATGGTATTGTGGTAAAATACTTTATAATGGTAAGAAAGCAGTCTTCCTACCTTGAATGTATTCAGCTGCTGATTAATAGCCTCTGTTTCCATTCCAACAGGACCTTGTGACTCTTCATGTTCTTCAGCTCTCCCAAGCAGAGTGGAAAATTCTTTTAGCTTACTGTAAAACTCCTCAACACGGCAAATAGTACCCTCCACTTGATCTTCCCTGGCTTTTGCTCTGTCTAGTAGCTTGTTGCACTGTTTATTTAGAGCTTCCAAGTCTCTCTTTATACCAACAAGATCAGGAGAAGCTTCAGCTTCTGTGGCTAGCATAATTTTACAGTTTTTATTAGCATTTTCATTATTCATTATAAGATCCTCCAACTTTTTCATGAAATGTTTTATGTCCTCTCTCTGTGATTGCAGTACCTTGAGATCTCTCCCCACTGGAGCCATGCTATCAAGTTCATCATCAAACTCTGCAAACTGAGAGAACATCTCTCGAATGCTGTTTTGGAAATGTCCAATTCCCTGAAGTTTGGTCTCTAGGAATGAGCACCTATCCTCAACTTGCTGCTTCACTGCACTGTATTCTTGCTCCAAAGATTCAGCTTGGAGTAAGAGGTCAGAAACACCTGCTGAATCAGAAGCTTCTACCACCAAGTCTTGGGCAAGCTTTTTGGCCAAATCAACATGAGGCTTTAAAGCTTGCAAGGCTTTCTGCTGGGCCTGCATCATTGTCAGGTGTTTGTTACTGAATGACTGAGGTCCAAGTGAGTCATGAGCTTCCAGATGCTCTTTGGCACTTTTAAGTTGTCTTTCGGTTTCCCTTGATGAGTCCTGAAACTCTTTCAGTCTTTGTGCCATATTTTCCAAGCACTCTCTCTTCTTATGTAACTGTTCTGTAACCACTTTCACATTCTGATTCAGCACCTTCGTTTCTTCTTGAATAATTTCTTTATCTGTTTGACTTACATTGAGCAAACTTTCAGCAGAATTATTTAATAGTTCCACCATCCCATGGTGTTTATCCAGGTCCTTCTGCCATGCCCTCACCTGAACAATAGAATCCTCTATTTCAACAGGGTTTATGCCAACTTTTAATTCACACAGGTTGCTTTGGCACTTCTCTATCCACGGCTGCAGATTTTCTACATGCTGCTTATATTTGATGGCTTTCTCCAGACAATCTGCTAATTTATCTTCCCTTTCTTTTACCTGTTTATTCATTTCATCCCAGTTATTCTTGAGTGTGGCAATTTGGGATTGTAACTCTGCTTTGTCATCTCCTTGAGTCTTCTGTAAGATACTTTCTCCTTCTGCAACAATTCTTTCATATGAACTAATCTGATTGGTCATTGTCTTCTTAAAATCTTTCTGTTCTTCAATTAGTGATTGCAAGGCATCAAGTTTGGCTGATACAGGACGAGCCTGATTCAGCTCTTCTTTCTTTTTGCTCAGCCAGGCCTGAAGGTCTTTAGACATTTGCTGGAACTGATGAGAAGTGGCATACGCTGACTGAAGCTGCTGAACGTGGTTATCTACAAACAAGAAGGAAGCACAGAGGTTCATTAGCAGAACCTGCTAGTATTCAGGAGGAAAAAAACCTCAACTAATATTCTATTATGCATGATCATTAATTTAAAGAAAACATAAATTAAAAGAAAAGTATGTGGAGTTTGACTGGCAGACAACCAAGTTTCTTGCAAGGGGCAGATTCATTCCTGTAATGCGAAGAGCAGTGAAGGCATTAGGATATGAATCAAATGAGGTGAGCTTATCCAGTCTGTGTCTACATGGATCCTATTTGGGCAGATTTTGGTGGTAAAAACCACACAATCGTGCTTCATGGTACTATGAAGTTTAAGCACGGGGAAAAATTAAATGGTATAACCTAGTAGTGCCTAACTCATGGCCTACAGGCAATACATATTCTTAGGGAGATTCTTTGAAATTCCTTGTGACCAGAGGAAATTAAAAACCAACCCAAAACTGAGGCTGCTAGGGAGAACAAAGAATTATATAGGTTGCAATGTATTACTTGCTCAGTTCTGTTGTTCACAAGGTAAGGAAAGGCTTCAGGCTACCAGCTCCCTTCTGTCACAGGCAGTTTTATACAATTACCACTGTGTTTCACTAAGCCATTAACTGGTGTTTGCCTAGAAATTATAATTTTGGCTTACACTCTGCCCCTGTGAAGTTGGGTAGCTCAATGAACTGCATCCTCTTTTGGTATTCTAATTCAGTGAAGATGCACCTGAAGAAAGACATGAACAAAAGCAGCCTTGCTACTTTACTCCAAGTTCTCTCCCAAACTATTTACTAGAGATCCCAAGCATTGTTTTTATCTTTTCAAGGCATGGGGATTCTTCTAAATTCTAATGTACTGCTTGGGGGTTGGACTGGATAGCAAGCTGGCACCAGGCTCAATCCACTCAACACCTCTATCACATGCTTTTGCCTTAGTTATATTTTGTTTTAGATAAATACTAACCTGATTTTTGCTCAATATCCTTAAATGATTTTAAGATGCCGTCTAACTGTCTTGTAAGTTCTGCTTTCAAATACTCTTCCCCAACGAGTGCTGACAGTTCTTCACAAAGAGCTTGTGCTGCATTTATATTCTTCATTTCCTGTTCTATTTCCTCCTTCATTTCTTTAGCAATTTCCAGCTGTTGTTTCACAGCATCGGGTTGTGTACTCACAGCCAGGCTGCTGCTGAGTTTACTATCCAAGGCACTTAGCTTATCAGACAGACTTCTGAGTAAACTTTGATACTCTGTGCTTTTCACAATGGCTTGGTCAATTCGGTCACATCTCTTCTTCAGCTGGCTGGTTAGGCTGTCCCACTTCTGTGCCACAGCTGCCAGTTGCTCTTTTACAATTTCATGTGATGGTGGATGTTCACCAGGTCTCTCCAGAATCCCCTGCCCAGCCATAGTTAACTGCTCATATTGCGGCTTTCTGGTGTCAAACTCTTTGAGCAGAATCTAGGAAAAAATAAAGAGAATTTTAAAATCAATTTACTTCATGAGGAAAAAAAAAAAAAGTGCTTCTGACAAAAAAAAAAAAAACATGTAGAATTTGTTGTAGCCAAGCTCTATTATTGAGTGTATCCAAGTTTAAAAAGCCAGTGAAATAAATGCGCCTTCTACATAAACTGTGTTGTTTCCAAGTATTTACATCAAAGAAACAGAGAAAAATTGAGGTGAATTTACATGTCATCTAATAGAAATTCAACCCAGAGATACAAACAAACAATTAATTCTGTTAATACTACAGTAATTGAGTAATGACATCAAGCAAAATAAGTTCTGTTTAGTTTCAAGTAGTCTTCTTTCCTAGACAGTTTTGATATTTGTCTTAAGAAAGAACTTCAAAGAAGATGTATTCTGACATAATATCACAATGATTTATTATAGAACAGAGACTATTTGGCTAATTCACAGAATGACTGAATGTGTAGTGTAAGACCTTTTAAGTTAATATCACTGGTTCTGAGTACTTTCTTTTTTGACAGTAAGTCACAGTGCTTCCAAAAGAAGGGACAAATATAATGGTTTTACTTTACAGAACATTCCAAACCCTGAGTTAATTAGGTTGAACTTTTAAGGATTGTGAAATGACACATTATATTCTTATGTCATCTATCTAGACTTCTGAAGCACTTACAAACCAATATGGAGTCATAGTATTTCACATAATATCAGAACATAATTCAGTTTTATGAAAACACTTCATTTTAAACAATACTGATATTAAAGCTTTAACAACACTTTTTCCAAAAACAAATAATAATTTCCCATCAATTTAGAATAACTGACCGCAATAGAAATGCTTGAAATTAAATATTCTACCTTCTGCAACCTCATCTGATTTCATGTTTACTTTCTTTTGTCTGCACTTTGCTGTTTTGCTATCAGTAAATTACTCCACCTTTTCATTATACTTTTTTCTTCTGTCTTTGACACTCTTGGCCCCATATCTATCCACAGTACTGCATTTCACTTGCCTCCATATTTTTGTTAGCTGCTGGCACAATCAAGGAAATAAAATCTCAAAAAGCTAGTTCTAACCACTGACTATACATCAGGAATGACAGTAAAATGTCAAATTAAGAAAATTCAAAGGGACATTTTCATTCTACTACAGAGAAACTACAGTATGATCAAAACAGAAAGATGTATCAGAGGATCAATGTCTCCTCAACATTTTTCTTTACCTGTTCTGATCTCTTTTCACTCTTATGATTTTTTTTTTAATTACTGCAGTCAAGTATGATGTAAGCTGATACCTAAAGACAAACAAATCTAATGGCTTATACTAACCATGCTCTGCTCAAGATGCAAAATAGTACTTTGCTAATAGCAAAAAGGCAGAAGAAACTTAAATCAATAATGTGTGTTGGCACTACTCACCTGAACCTGCTGCTTTTGTGTATTCAGCATATTAGGATCAATTGATAATGGTCCCAGCACACTGACCATTAGCTCTTTTTCTACAAGCCAGTGCTTTAGCTGAGCTTCTGCTGTGTGGAACTGGATCAGGTAATTTGAAGACTCCTCCAGTTTTTGTTGTCTCTCAGATGTAACTTGATTGAGTTCTTTCCATTTGGAATCTAACAATGATAATGTTAACATATTGCATGCATGTTCTAGAGGATGGAATGTGAGACAGCAGACTATGAAACATAAACAAAGCTCTCTCATAAGGCTTCATGCTGATTAACTCCAGATGCCTTGTTGCAGTGACTCTGCAAATAACATCTTTTAGAAGTCAGGCCCACATACACTTGGATGACAGTCAGCCACGTGTGGAGTTTTTTAGAGGAATGAACATTCGACATATAATAAAATTTATTAGAATATTACTAAATGAAATACCCCCAAATTTATTCTTTGCTCTCAAATGATATAGAAGGGAAAGGGTTCTACTCTGTTATAACTCAGGTGCCTGATTTAGATAGACAAATCTCCCTGCTTATGCAGGGAGCTAAAAGCTATAGTTTTCAAGGGTGATCAGAAGCCCAAAATTAAGCTTCAACTTGGAAGAGCCCTCTGAAAAAGCCTAACTTTCAAACATCTGTATGATTCATTTAAAACCACTCATCTAAAACATCTAAACCAGGTACCTAATGATGGGCAATGAGAATACTTCTGCAAATAGTATTTCAAAAGCACTGTGTGAGCTTAGGTTCACACCTCACCAGTCTGTTGTCTTCTCCACTATGCAAGTGGCTTCCAGAGCAGCCTTTGAGTCTTAGTCTAGCAACTTCCTCCTTCCCCTCTGTGATACTGTCAGTGCTTGCTCAGTCAGCTCTGGTATTTTGCTAGCTCTCCCTTGTCCCTGATTTTCATCCCTGTTTTTTACAGTCTATTTTGCTGCTTCACAGTCCTCTGATCATTCTGTATTAATCCCCTTTCAATACAACTAAAGGTCTGTTGGAGACCTTACCTGCTACCTAAACTTTTCAGAGTTTCACTTACAAGCAGGACAGACTGGAAAAATTCTCAGCTTCCTAATTACTGTTGGTGTAGCAATGGAAATATCTATCACTATGAAACAAGATTGACTTACAATGCTATTGACCTATAATTCATTTAAAATATGAATAACATAAAAAGAATTTTTAAAAGCTCGTGACAATTATGTGCTGCAATATCTCAAAATCTATTGACCAACCATGGTCATTTTCTTTTTTGACTGTCTTTTTAAATTTTTTTTTTAGCAAAATACAGTTTTAGAAACAGCAAAAAACCACCAAACCCACAAAATGCCAAGAGCCACTAGTTCATGGGGAAAATACATGCAGAAGAGCACTACCAACAACTCAAACCATTCTCTGTATGAAATTAGAATCACCCTAATTTTTTGCATTTTGTAAAAAGAACAAACTATGTATGTTGCTTGTAACTGGCCAGTCAAGTTTTAGCTGCAACCATTTGAAAAAGATAAAGCCTCTTCAACAGGGAGTCAAGCTATAGCCTGTGCACTAACACAAATTCAAAGCCCATGGACATCACTGGAATTACTTCAGATCTAAATGCTTGCAAATGGAGATACTTCCACAGAATTTAAGAGGTAAGAGGAAACAAGACATTAAAAATACTTGTTATTGCTAATAAATTTAAAAACTCATAATAAAACAACTTCCAAATCAGTCTGAGCTATAGTACAGCTTTATTGAAGTACCTATTTTATCCAGTGTTTGTCTCCACTTAGGTGCCTCAGGAGAGTCAGGGTTCTTCTCCAACAGCTCTGTAATTTTGTCCTTTAGTTCCTGCACTTTATTTGCACTTTGCTTTAATTCAGTTTCAAAAAGCTGAAAATTTAGGTAGTAAAATAAATAAATAAGAGACTGAAGAAGAATGGTAAAGTTTGCAATCCATAATACTGAGGTGCCAAACATGAAGATAAAAAATTAAATATCTAGCCTATATATATTAGTTTTCTGCTATGAATCTCAAAACATGTTAAAATGACATATGGTGCTAGTCAATGTTTTTGGAAGAGAGAACCTGAAAGATATAAACTATATTAATAATTATTGCTAAATTTGAACAAATGACAGAACTAGAAGAATTCAGATAAATAAGATTCATTAGGTCCCATCATATTCACGTATATTTGTGTACAGAAAGCAAACTGACTAATGCAAAGTAAAGCTCCCAGCAGAAATAACCCAGCTAGCTCTGACAGAGAGGAGTGTGGTGTGGCCTCATTTACCTGAGTAGGAGTCCTGCTATCACAGACAGACTATTTAGTGTAGATCCCCTAAACCCATAGTTTAAAGAGAATCAGAGTTTTAAGTGTAAGCCTAACAGAAGACTGAGATACTCCAGCAAATTCTAATCAATGCTGTTCTTCCAGATAGAAGTGAATGTTTCTTATATGCCTGGCAAAGGGCTCTTACATGAATGTTCTTAAGTAACAAAGCTTGCCTCATGGAGCTGCTTTTTAATTATCCAAAACCCACAAAAATAAACCCTGAACAAACTGTACTTGATTTAGAACTTCTAGTAAAAGGTCCAATGCATCAGATGACTCTTGCCTGCGCACTCACTCAGTTTTCCAACTATTTGTGAATACTTTTCTATTACTACACTGCGGGTTAGATGATCATGATAGCTTTGCACATTCTCTGTTAAGAAAAAGGAGTTGGTTTTCTTTCACACTTAGTCTGAATTTTAGGATTGAATGTTGTCCAACTCTGAGGAAATTGGTAGCTGGTCAGGTTAATTTTTAAGGGTGACCCACCAAATATAAAAGAAACTCAGTTAAATCTAATTCTGTGTTTGTTTATATACAATCACAAGCAAGAAAAGAATTTTCCCTATCCATTACATTTCCCTTTACACATGAACCTTACATGTGTAAATATTGTCCTTCATTGCTAGGGAAGCATATGTCTCCAATACTGAAACAGGACAGAAGCTTACTGCTGATTCAGAGGTTTTCTCATATCAATAATAAAGGGGAAAGGAGGTTGTTGTGCAGCTATATAACTTAACAAGCATGACAGGGCTGCTGAAGAGAAACACTGCCTTGGAAGAGACATAAGCCGCTGCAGCTGCAGAGAGCAGGAGGTCTGTGGAGCGTCAGTGAGCCAGCAGCTGCAGAAACAGCTTTTGGACAGATACAGCCCTTCAGATATTACAAGTAATCTGTTATAGAGCTCTAAACCACTAAGATCAAAAAAGTTTATTGCATAATCAGTATAGCCTCACCTTTTCAAACTGTCCACCAAAATTATTATATTCTGACCTGCAAAACTCATTCTCTCTGACACAGTGCTCCTTTACTCCAGTGACACAGTTTGCCAGATTTGCTCTAAGCCTGACTAATATGCTTAGTAGGGTCATTTAAATACTCTCTGCAACATTAAGCTAGGCTGAGATATCACTTATTTCATAGCATCTGCCTAATAACTACAAGAAAAAGTATTTGTTTGAAGGCACAAAGTACCTTATGTTGCTCAACTTGAGCTTTAACAGCTTCACTATCTGTTGGAGCAGCTTCCCAATCTGATGCAGTTTTGTCCATTTTTTGCAACCAATGCATCATTGAGGCCGATTCTTCCTGAATATTTTGCATTTTTGAAAGCATACTTTCTAGTTCTGAAATCTTTTCATTCAATAAAATTCCCAAATCTTCATAGCTGTGATTTACATTAGACATAGCTTGTTGAACAGCTGTCAGTTCTGTAAAGAGAGGTGCACGAAGACTGTTAGTTACAAGCTCTTGAAACTATACTGAATATACTGAATATACTGAAACTATACTGAAACAGTATTGAACAGTACTCTGAGTTACAGAGCTAATAGTCCCCCAAACAGGAAGTTACTGAATACCTTAGAGTTATTTCCAATCCACTCTAAATGTGGCAACACTACATCTGAATGAGCTAATATAAGTTCCTATTTGCAAGAACTTATTTCAATACATACAAGTGCACAGAAATATTTCAATCTTTCTACCCAATGCTGTTTTAGTATTTTAAGTAACAATTCCATGACCAAAAGTTGAATATACTGCACTACAGTTCAGCTGCTATAAAGTCCTTATATAAAATTTCCTTTGTTTCTATTAAAGAGTTGGTCACAATGATAGAAATGTATAAAAAATGGGTGTCTTTGTATATATATATTTGTGTATAGGCATGTTGTGAATGCTGATGGGTGCTGAAGTTTCAATCCCCATTGAAAGGTATTTCTCAAAAGTCACGTCTTATATTAAAATAGCCATCCCTGTATACATTTATAAAAGTATATATTGATTCAGAAAATAAGGCCAGATTTGGTTGGTCTTCAAAGAAAATAATGAGATAGGTATTGTTATAATTACTTATAATATCATGCCCTAGTCAATGTAGTTGTCTTATGTGATGGTGATGTGAAATTTCAGTCTAATAATAACTGCTGCAGACAGATTTATGTGCAACATTTAAAAAACTTCCATATTTAACAGTAATTGGCAAGCAATGTTTCTTTATCACATGCTGAAATTTTTACTGACCTTTATTTTTCAAGAAATCCTGAGCTCCTGGAGCTCCTCCTTCACCATTTAAAATTGTGCCACCTGTGGAGCAAAAGAGATGAAGCCTCTTGCTCATCTGAGCCTTTTCCCACCAAAACCCCAGCACTTCATTTCCTCTTCAAAACAGCATGATCCATAGCTGTCATTACAACACCAAGAAAAAAGCTCCAGCCAGCCAGTACCATAAATGGTGTCACATAGGCAGAGCATGTCCATAGTGGGTGGGGTGTACATGCATGCACTTAGAAGGGTGCACTTATATATGTATCAGCAATCCTAAATACAATCCTACAATTCTGCACTAAACAACTGACCAGGGCCAAAGGTTTATGCCCTATGAGGCCTATTCACATCCAGACTGCTAGTATCACTTCCTTCCTCTCCCCCAAAGGACCCTGTTCCCTACTGAGAACATGATTTTACCCAGCTGTGACGGGTATAGCCTGGGATAAACAACAAAGAGGCTCATTGCAGACACCACAACCAAAGGCACTGCTCACTCAGAGCACCTTTACCCACCAGGGAAGTGGTTGAGATACAATTCCTGAAGGTATTTTAAAAACATATAAATGTGCTGCTTAGGGACATGGTTTAGTGCTGGACTTGGCAGTGCTGAGTTAATGTTTGGACCTCATGATCTTAAAGGGTCTTTTCCAACTTAAAAAGATTCTATGGTTTATGTGCATTGTAACTCTGCACAGAAAGCTCTCAAAACCAACTGGATTCATCCCTCCCTATCTTATCATAAGCAAGACTCAAGTATGTGCTCCATGATAGGAACTGCAATGTGGCAGTCTTACACCTGAAGTCCTTACTGTCACTTGGAGGCAGCCACTCACCTAGGCAGCCCTACCAGTTAACCAAAATTTCAGCACCTCTGAAAGCAGAGCTAATGAGCTTTGTAAAATGGACTCGGACCAAAGAGCAGGGCCATGTGATCACACTGCAGAGAACTGCAAGGAGAATCACTTCCCGCTCTCCTGCACTTATGTATTCCCAGAAGAGCCATTAACAGAGGAAGATTAATGGTTGCCTTGGAAAAGGCTATGCATCCCGCCCCCAGTACCAGCTGGACAGTGAGGACTACATTAGTGGCAGCTGGAGGATGGCAAGAGAAAACAAACCAGATAAGAGAAGTCACAGGCTCCAGCCAGAGTCCTGTAGATCTTCACTCTCTTTTTGCTGGACTCTGGTATTTATAACTATGATAAAGTGATACATAGTACAGCTCTTGTTAAAGAGGGCAACTGTTCTGGTCTGGAAGATTATAGCTGCTCTTATGTGATAGCTATATAACTATTTTTTCTGTCCGGATGCATAGGAGTAGAAAAGGGGCAGAAGAAAGAGCCCAAATAGATCATAGAAGATTCCAAAATGTTCTTTGAAATATTTTTATTTAAGGTTCAAAAAAACCCACCAAAACAAAGACATATAAGAAAGTGTTCTACTTTTGCCCAATAGGTATCCTCTGTCAATCCCCAGCCTCCCAGTCATTTGCAGATGACCAATGAAGGCAAACACACTTGAATTTATTTCCAGACCTAGTCAGTTCAAGAATGACTGAAAATGTGCTTATTGCCATTAAAATGCCCAATGTCCTTAAACCATGTCTGGAATGATACTTGGCAGAATTACTGGTTTCTGTAAAACAAATTAATATTTAGCACTAGCATTAAAAAATCATGGAAATAGACTTGCTATCTTTAAATTAGGATTACCAGTAGAATTTAGCTGAAGATCTAAGTCAGAAAATACATTTTGGCCCAGGAAAATCACGCTGAGGTACAAAGTTGATTCCCTTCTGTGTTGTTTCAACTGAAACACTGACTAATACTAATTATGATATCGTATTAGGATTAGTACATTTACTAGGCTCATTTTTTGTATAAACCATCTCCTCATTACCCTCCTAACAAAAACTCCACGACCCTGCAAACCTCCTGTGTTTGCTTGGTGTCACAGAATAGCCTTCTGGCCATTAAATATCTCTGTGCTGGTACATCAGAGTTGGCAAAACAAGGTTTGTATTTCTCCTGCTTGCAGACTCAATGGATATGTGAGGCACCAAACACTGATCAGAATAAGTCAATTTCTCATTCTCAGAAGCTTTCTGGGATGACTTGAAGGCAACTGCTATACTGTCATTTTATTCACTATCTGGGAATTATATAATAGCTCTAGGATATGTTAAACTTTTACATCAGCACACTTTTACATTATTTTGGCAGAGTAAAACAATGAGAATGTGTGCTGAATTACTACAGCAGCTAGACAGTTTAAATACAATCACAGCAAACAATGGTCAGAAGAGACATGGCTAAATGTTTTCTCACAAGCCATAATATTCAGAATACTAATCCAAGGGTGAAGCAATTTTAATTTTTGTTTTAAAGGTTTAAAAAAAATCTTAGAATGTTAGGCTTACCTGATTATACAAAAGCATACCTGATTTAGCAACTGCTCTTAGTTTTGCAGGAGAAGTCACAGCTGTGATTAAATTACACAGCAAAGTTCCTCTGCTATTCATTTTTTGTAGTTCAGGTGCTTTTAATGTCCATTCATCTTTTAAGCTCTGGTTAAGAAAGACAGTAATTTGTTCATTACAAAACCAGCTTCAGACTTAAGAGAATTAGTGTACAGAAAGGAACAACTTTGCTGCTTGGGAATCTGTTGGAAAACCTACAAAGCAAGCGGGAATGAAAATGCGGACTGCAAGCCCCCTAGTCCCAATTACTGTGACTGCCTACACCTTAAATCTGTAACATTAGTAATAGATTAAATTAAATCTGTAACATTAGTAATAGATGCCTTATTTCCTTCAGCCAGATGTCCCTTCTCCTAAAAATGCTTACCAATGTATCCTCCAAAGGTTTTTTTAACTCCTCTGTATTCAGAGAGGGCTGTGCTGCTGGAATTCGTTCTGTTGTCTCTTTTATCCATTTCTTTAATGATTCCACAAGGAGCTCAAAAGAATCCATTTGTTTCTGACAAGATGATACATCCTCTTCTCTAGACAATTAAAGACAAAGGAATGACAGTATTCCTTCTAATAATTAAACCAACAAATATTATTACTCTAGTACTACTGTTCCTAAATTCAGAGTGTCAAAAAGCTAATTTTATGGATATAAGCAAAATGTGAAAAACCTAGTCATACTGCAAAGGTAACTTCTGTGGAATCTCTTACAATTTTTCCCGTTTTCCTTTGCAGTCTGATGCCAAATAGTAGTGTAAAGCAGCAATTTATGTTCTATCACAGAGGGGGAGAAGTAGGGTTTTCTTAAAATTGCCAAGAATCCTGTGAATGTCACAAAATTTGAAAAATTACTTATCTTTATGGCCCTTTTTAGAGCTCTTGGGCCAGACAAACTAACTACAAAAGCATTTTCAAAGAGAAACTTTTCCCTCCAATAAAAAAAAACCCTACTTACTCTGCAATATCTTAAGATTGTATACAAAAGGATAGCAGTAATCACAACATTCACACTGTGTTATTAGCCAAAGTGGAAACTCTTTGATTATTCAACTTACTTTTCTTTTATTGTCTCCTCTACCTCTTTGAATTTCTTTGACAATGCATTTACTTTTTCTAATACCAGTGCTTTATCTCCAGGAAGAGCATGGAATGAAAGTTCTTCAAGGAGCTGCTTCAAAACTTCCAGATCCTTCTTGTGTTGTGCCAATTCTACACTAGCTTCCTGCAAAATAGGATTACATCCTTCATATTAGACTTTACAATCACTTGTTCAAAATTAAACTCTTGATTTTAGCTAACCAACCAATGTTGGGAAAAAAACCATGCCTTCTGTCTTATTTAGTCACTCAGATGAGTTAGACTAAGATGCACAACACATACAAACTGAATGTTACAGTACCTGCATATATTGAGACACTTCACTAACATCCTTTCTTGGTGCCTCCGTCTCACTTAGTGCCTGGTTTTTCTCATCTAGAAATGACTGAAGTTTTGTTGACAGACTTTCAAATAACTCTACTTTAGTCTTCAATTCCTCCATTTTCATAAGCTTCTCTCTATGCTTGTTACTTGCTTCAGAAAACCGTCCTGCAAGTTCACTCATTTTAGCTTGCAGTGTGGATGCAGTGGATGGATCTGCAGTTTCCATGAACTTCTTCACTTTTTCATTCATAGTGTTTATACTGCTTTGGCGACCTGCAATGTCTTGTTCTAGCATCTGAAACATACAAGAACTACTTTGTATTACTTGCAACTAAATTTTAAGAAGTGAAATTCATCTACCATATAAAGCAACAAATCCCTACAGCTAGACCATCAGTATAATCTATTTCAGCTACAAAAATCCTTATCAGCAGTTTCACTTCACACAACAGTCCTCTTTAGTAAGTATTTTGAACCCATAAAAGGTGCCAACCTAAGATGTTAATTCTTTCTTTAAATTTGAATTATCAAACAAATGTTTCTTTTTTCAAAGAATGCTACTTACAATGCTTTTACTGATAATGTCCTGAATAGCAGCAGAATTCAAAGGCACTTGATCTTGTTCTTTAAGGCTCTTTTCAACTCCTTCCATCCAATCCAGCATTTCATCCAAACCATCCTGCACACTTAGGGATCTTGTCAGAGTTACTTGAAGCTTCTCATTCCTTTCATTCACAGATTTGGATAAATTGTCATATCTTTCCACAATATCATCTGATAAAGAGAAGATATATTTCAATGTTTTCCTCTAGCCAAAATAAGCTTTTAGCTTACTTCACCATCACTCTCCAGTTGAGTCAAAAATTGCTACGTTAGAATGAAGAAAAAAAAGTCAGCTTTAGTCAGTAAAAACATGAAAGCAAGGACCAACAACTTCAAACAGAGCCAAGAAACACACTGGACAAGGGAAATAAGGGAGTAGCATATAGCTGTAGTACCCAGTGTTAGAAACTCTTGCTTAAGAGAGCTGTTGACTGTTCCCAAGAAATAAAAGAGCAGAGTATTAAGACAGCTCTTCTACAATTATGTCTCTTATGCTATTGTGAGATCTGAGAGGTTATTCCAGATGTTTTTTCATTAGACATCCAACACTTTCAAAAGAACTCTCTGAATGTTTCAATTTCTATGTACCTCCCATAGAGTTTTATCACCAACTCCAAAGAGTGAAGCCACAGTTGTTTTATTTTGTTGCTCTGCAAGTTATTTATGGGATTCTGTGAAGACACAGCTGTGTGATACACAGAGAGCATCTTCACACTGTGGTGAATGTCATGCTGTGCTACTTCTCACAATTGATAGGAAAGAATATTAGGTGTAAGTGGTAAGGTTTTGGTGGTGCTAAGTTTTTTTGGCTCATATGAGAGGAGGTCAAAGGCTGCCCCATGGACGACACAGATGGTTCCAGCCAACTCCAGCTGACCCATCACAGGACACATGTGAGCTCCTCCAGCCAAACTGGTGATGCCGCTGGAAAAATGTATTTAAGAAAAGGGAGAACACTGCATGGGACTGAGAAATGAGGGGAAAAAAAGTATGAAAACAGCCCTGCAGACATGAAGGCCAGAGAAGAAAAAGGGAGATGTTCCAGGTGCTGGAGCAGAGATTCCTCTGAAGCCTGTGGAGGAGAGAGGAGCAGACAACCACACTACAGCATGTACACAACCCACACTAGAGGAGGTGGATATTTCCTGAAGGAAACACAGCCTACATCCATACTGCAACAATACTAGCCCAAAAGATTTCAGCCTGCAGAGAGGTCCCTCACCAGAGCACTGGAAACATGTGAGGAGGAAGCAACAGCAGAGAAATTATGACCACAAGCATCCATTTCCCATTCACACTACACTGTTTGGCAGGGAAGAAGGGGGACTAGCTGGGAAGGAAGGAGTGATGATGAGCCTGGAAAAAAGAGTGGGGTGCAGGACAGTGTTGCTGCAATTTGTCGTTGTTTTGCATTTCCCAAACCTGTTTTATTTGGCAATAAATGAAAGTTAATTTTTGCCAATCCAAGTCTATTTTGCCCATGACAATAAAAAATGAGTGATCTTCCTGTCTTTATCTCAACTGCATGGGCTTTTCTATCTTAATTTTTACTCCCGTTCACTTGAGCAAGGGGAGTGAGAGAGAAGGTGGAGGGGGCATCTGGCAGCCTGCCAAAGTCAACCCCTTCATAGAGAGTTTCTTAAAGTTTGGAGTTACAAGGAAGTAATTCCAAAGCTAAGCAAACTTCAAATAACTGCCTCTAAACAGGTTCCTTGGAGTCATATTTCTTTGGAGAATTTATGAACCTCAGCAAATCACTATCTCTGCTCAGCAATCCCTATTTCTGTAAAAAGAAAAAATTGAAATGGCAGTGAAAGACATATAGATCCATGTAGGAGAGAGACCAACAATTAAATTACTGTGTTGTAATGACTTATGACTCAACAAAACACGGACTTAAACAGTGACATCAGAATGTGGAAGCTCTGTAATTTTTCTCTTCCAAAACCTGCATGCAGACACAAGTGATAAAAAGAGGTATTAAGAAAAGCAAATATTTTACCCAGTGTTTTCTGAATCTCATCTTTGTCTGGTGTCAACTCTCCCCTTGTGTCCAATAACACTTCAGCAGCTTTTTTCAGTTTTTCTACAGCAATTTGGTGGTTAGACACTTGTCCCTGAAGAACCTGTAAAATTCCACTATTATCAGTTATGCTTTTCAGTACAGTTGAAATGTACAGAAGCAAGACTTGAGATATGTCACAGAACCTAAACTTAGAGCTGGGAATAAACTAACTCGATTTGTGACCTCTTCTTAAGAAAAATCTTGACCAGTGGTCATGGCTGCCGTTAATCTTCTGGCCCTTGTTTTCATTCATTCAGCGCTTTTTTAACCTCATTTTTAGAATAAAACTTAAGGTAAAATCTGACCCAGCTTATTTCTTGCATGTAACTTCAAACGTGTCTTTTGATTAACTGCTTCTAAAGACCCTTTGTACAGACTATTATAAACACATTTTTCAACTCAGCATCTAAGAACAATTCAGAGGGAAAAGCATACAATCAACAGCAGTTACATATTCACCAGCATTGGTATCGACAAAAGTTCAGGCTGATATTGTAACACAAACAGGAATAGCTTGAAACAAGATTATTGCCTTAACAGTCAGGGACCCCTGAAGCAGTGTGGCTGAATTTTACTAGGTTTGTCCATCTAACCAAGGAATACATGTTCAGAGAGTAGCCCAGGCATTATTTCCTTCGGAGTCAACAATGACCATAAGGCTGAATCAATTACTAGTGGCTTTATCTCTCTAGTGTGTAAGAGTACTTTAGGGTAAATAATTTAAAATTAATTTTACTTATTTTTAAATTATTTCAGGCCTCTGTGCTAGTGTTTGATTCACTTGAAGTTCAAAATGAAGGGACATCTCATTTACTTTTTGATATTCATTGATGCTCAATGAGTACATGAATCAAAAGGTAATCCTATGTGCCCTGCCAGCACAAAGAAGCCTTGTCAGTGCATTCAGCACTGGTACCCAGAGCATAAGAGTGTGCCAGAGCACAGCACATCATCTTGCTGACCCATTTGACACAATGAGTCTCTGAGAAATCTGAAGAGGCTTAGGCTAGAACTTGTGTGGAAAGAAAAAAAAAAAAAAAAAAAGAAAAATGTACCAGAAAACCTTGTATGCTAACAGAAGGCAAGCAAGCTGATGCCAGAGGCAGTGAAGAATATTCTGAAGAACAGTTAATCCCCATAAAAAGATTAGATCTCACCATTCTGCCAAGGTCTGTGTCTAGCTGGATTATCAGCTGCATGTGTTGGCTACAAGGGACAGCTTTAACTTGCAACACCTGACTTCCTCAAAATACTCTTTGTTTTGCTTTCATTAATTGGCTTGCTTTCTTCAACCTCCTTTTTTTTTTCTATTCCTTTGAATCTTTTGACATTTTGTACCCTCTCCCTTCTTCCCAACTCATAGTCATTGAGTGCTCTTTTGTGTGGCAAGTAATCCATGCAGACATTTCATAAAAAGAACCCTAGTACTCTCTCCTTTTGTATTACGTCCATGAAAATTTGCATTATAGGGAATATAATTCATTTTGGCACAAGGTACAAAAAGTTTAAATGAAGCTTCAAATTTTGATTGGTTTTATTCCTGCTCTTCTAGTGCTTGGAAGCACAAATGTACCTAAACATTCAATTGTTAGGATTTGACAATTTACACCTTTAATTTTGTTGTCTTAAAAACAGCTGTGATTCGTCACCTTTTACTACTGTCATGCCCCAAAGTGCTGGGCATTTCCAGCAGCCAATTTGAAAGATATCATAGATAAAGGTAACTACTGCTCAGGCTGATGTGAGGGAAATGGTTAAAGCATGCACTTTCCAAAAGCTGTTGACTATCATTTTTCAATAGTAAATGCACTGATACTTCACTGAGCACAGACAAAACAGCGAGGAAGTGCCTGACCACTAGTCTTGCTCACTAAAAACAAATAATCATGCATTTTTTTATAGTACAGGTGATTGAACATGTTTATGAAAATATAACAGTCAGTTCAAAGATGACAGACTGTATGAAACTTTATATAACTCACCATATACTTGGGTTCCTAAAGCCTTCTCCAAACCTACACTTTATACAGGTATCCAGAGTTTTACTTTCACAACCTCTATTACTAACTTGTCTTGCCCGTACTAGGATTTACATAAAGTCATAAGTTACATCCTCAGTGGCAAAAAAAAAAATACCATTTTTCTGTGCAACATAAGTTATGTTAAATGCACTCTCTGCAGGGTATATAGCACTGGGTGAAACTGAAACAGGCCGACAGACTACTCACATCACACTGTTCACCAGGTATGATCCCTCTCATAATGAAGTAACACACAAATGTGAAACAAACAAAAAAAATCCAGAGTCACAGACATCAATCAAATGGACTTCTCTGTCTGCAACCCTATCCAAGCCTTATTCTGATAGCAAACCATAAATCCTTTCTTAGTTCAAAAACTCTCCAGATTTCACCCTATCATTTTCTAAGTGACAGAAAACATATCTTGCTTTCACCACTGCTAATGGCATCTTGGTACCTGATTTTTTTCACCCAGTGTTTTTCAGATATTGCTCTGGACAGCCGAATTTCAGAACCATAGAAGCTGTATGCCCACATACAAGGCAAGAATTTGGCCTGCAGCCACTTGGGTTATATTAGATCATCCTGTTTTTCAGACAAAAAAGCAGTTCCTTTTAGGACAAAAGTGCTGTTGCATTTTAAAGCTTTTCACCTTAGTTTCTTCAAGTTGTCTTTGGAGATTTTTGGGATCCACTGCAATTGGCTCTGATAGTTGTTTGTTCACAGCTATTTCAGAGGCCTGAAGACCTGACAGAAGTCCAGATGAGGCATCTTCATAATGCTGGTATTTATCCACCAGGTCTTTAAGGTTATTTCCAAGGATGCTACACTAAAAGAGTACACAAGAAACAAGCAAATGCACAGGCATTAAACTGTGTGCTGCATTTCATACCAATCTCCATCTCCTTCCTGTAATACTACATCATTTTTTCCTGCCATCATTTCACTGTCTGATTTCTGAACTAAGACATAACAGCTGGACAGGCTATGCAATTCTTACCAGTTTGTGCTCCTAAAGGGTGATTTAGGATTAAATCACTGATGCAGGTGGGAAACTGGAATCTTACTTGCTGTACTAGAATAGGAAAAACTTCAGGAATAATTTTTGATTCACTGATATAAAGATTCTTTATCACAACTCTGGCACCAAAAATGAAGAAAGCAAGGGGAGAGTAGAAATGTAGAAAGCCACTGAAAGCTAGAATTTTTTTTAAAAAATCAGGACAAATACGTATGTTCATTAAAATACAAGCAGTTGAGTACTGTTTTCATAACTACCTTACCTGCATAGTGAATCCAAAGTGAAATGGTTTGGTATTTTACATATGCTTTGTTTTATTCACCTAAAAATGTCATCTGAACAAGATCCTATTAGTCCTATATGTTAGCATGCCCCATAGTGTTGACAGCGAATTGTCACGTAAAAAAGTCAGTGCAACCTTTTAAGACTCTCTGGAGATGGTTTCACAAGCAAAATCTGATTGTATCAAGTAATAATATTTTTAAACAACTACATTAAGCATTTATATTCTGAACCTTCCAGATACTGTATTTACAAATGGTCCTTGGTCTCCATCTGGTGGGCAGACATAGGACATGCTTATTTGTATAACCAGTTAACCAAGAACTGACTTTAGGATTCCTTCAACATATAAACCTATAAAATCATGTCTCACACATGTGCAAATGCATATATATAAAAGTAAAAGCAACCTAAGCATTTATTAAAGCAAGAAACTTTTACTAAAGCCAAAAAGTGTTACCAATTCATTTACAACTTGGAAAAATCTTACTAACTGTGGATAATCTCACTTTTTAGAATTCTGTCCTTAAAGGCACAAAAGGTCTACATTGTTCTGCATATTTATTGTCAAATATTTAAAGCATGTCTATTATAACCCTGCTAAATGTATATATGGAAAAGATAGAATTTGGAAAACTGACAAATCAAGCTGCTGGCATGGAATTTTTATGTGCATAACAGACAAGCTCTCTGAAAAATTTTGCTATGAAATCCTTGCATTCATACTCAAAGTAATTCAATAAACCAACTGGAGGAAATCCAACGTGCCAATAGAATTGTCAATTTAGCTTCCTTGTTCATACCACCTCAGCAGAAAAAGGAAAATGTGCTTCTGTAAATGAATAGGTGGCAACACTTGATTTTTTGAAAACAGATGGAAATTTGGCATGTCAGACTAGTTGGTAATGTCTGTCTAGTTCTATCAGGCAGATTCCATATGTGAACCTAGCAGAGAGCTAGATTATCTTTCCTCTCTAAGGTACATGGAGGATTTTGCACTGCTAATTACTCATTAGTTAGACACTAAGCTGATATTGTTAAGGATAAATATTTACTTGGCAGAGCAGTGGAAAATAATTGCTGTCCTTAAATCACTAAGTTCTTTCATGCCTAGTGCTGGCAACAAAGGTCACATTGGGATAAACTGTTTCAGGATAGAAATTAAAATTAAAACTTCATGTGCTATTTTTGGCACAGTCTCTCTCTTTTTACGCTTATTTTATTAGTAGGGAGACAAGTAAATAAACAGCTGTGGGAAATATTGCAAGTAACATAAAGCAACATTATACATCTTACTGAAGGCATTCTGAGCTGCCACAGCCACAGAGGCTGTTTAAAGCTGGAAAGAACAGTGAAGAACTCTTGTCTCATTTCTTTCTTATAACATAAAGTAGAAAGTATCATCCATTCAAACCTTTAATAGTCTGACACTTGACTAAAGTAGATCTAGAAATGCATCTTGTTCTTTTATCTAACTTTGAGAAACAAAGAATTTACAACTTCTCACAGTGTTTGTTTCATCAACTAGCTCCTGTCTACACAAATTGCTAAATCAATTACAGCAGTCATTCTTATGCAGTATAAATAAAACTTACCTTAGTATAGACTGATTTGAAGCGATCTGAAGCTTTATCCAGTTTATTTTGCACTTCAGCATATGTAGCTGAAGTATCAATACCATCTTTGTCAACCTTCACACCATCTCTTTTGCTACATGACCTTGCAGCATCCAAAACTCTTTGTCCAGAAATTGTAATATAGCGTAAATCACCTTTGTGAGATATAACATCTTCTGAAAAACTCTTCTGCCTTTTCAGTTTGACCATAATACCACTGAAGTCAGAGGCACCTGCCTCCAAATTATCAAGTTCCTGTTCTGCCTGCTGCAGCCACGTTTCAAATTCACTATAGTCTGCATCGAATTTCTCCAATTCTTCCCTTAGAGAATGGGTCAATTTCATTTTTCGTTCTGATTCAGCCAAAGCAGTCTCATACTGAGCCTTCAGCTCCTTCATGTTCCTTTGCATCTTGTCTTTTTCTTCAGGGGTAAGGTAGTGCCCTTGTTTCTCAAGCAGTGTCTGAGCAGACTGAGTTGCTACTATGATAGCCTGCTGCTGTGAAATAATTTTCTCATGTTGAGCCTACAAATAAAAGAAAAAATTACAACCAGCACCTTCTCACATGGTTCCTTAGAAAAGGAAAGACCAAAATGATAACAGGCTCTTCTAATTTTCCTTTTTTTTTATTATAAACCCCACATTTTTTTCAGTAATTTAAGTGAAAATGTGACTCTTGGTCATCATATTTCTGCTCAGTTTCTGCCCCACACTGGAGCACACTCAATGGTAATTTTTGCCAGATGTACAGGCCATGACCATATGGAAATGTTCAAGTATCATTGCAATTCAGCAATACCTGGATGTACATATCACACAAACATTTTCCCCTGTACTTCCAAAACACAACTCTTTAGAGAAAAATCAGACATCATCAATCTCTAACTTTTTTTCCAAAAAAAAAAAAAATTTGCTTATTACTTAGCATTTATGATAGTGTACTTAGTGTAATCAAAATTTTACTAATTCTCTGTCTCAAAATGGGATTTAACAAATAAAACATTCAAAGGTAGGCAACCCTCCAAATCAAAACTCTCCATGTCCCATTACTTATATTGTAGCTACTATTACAAATAAGCAGACCTAAAGGAGTAAAAGCATCAAACATAGTACAGATACTTTCTTCTTACACTCAGTGAATAAACACTATTACTTGGGTTTTGAAATTTCATTTTTCAAAATCCAGAGCCATGATTCTTATCAAATATAGTTAGTTATAAACCAGGTCCAGTTGACATTAAAAATCGAGACACAATAATCTACACATGTAAATTTTTCAATCCCATAAAAATATTTAGGTCCAGGAACTAGTACTGTATTCCAAATGAAAAACATATTTCAAATATATTATTTCAAAAAATTCTTCATTCTTGAAGGTCTCACATGAAAAATAGCTATGTAAAATAAACAGTATGTTTTTCTTCCATGATTACAGTAGCCACTTATTCTGTAGGGACTAGGTGCAGAAATGAACTGTTGAAAAAGTAGAAGTAAAAATATCATGAACACAAAACACAATAATCCTATTTATTTAGGTTGATTTTGTGGTTTTGGGTTTTGGGGGTTTTTTTAATAAAAAAGGAAATCTAAAATACTATCAGATACAAGAATAAAAATTTTCTTTAAGGTGTCAATCAACTTACACCTAAAGGTTCTTGATTTCTCAGCTGTAAGTCAGCAAACATCATAAAACTGAATTCTTATTATTTTAAATGCTTCCAACTTACCAGGAAAATCTATTTTTAAAATGCTGCACTGTAATTTTATGTAACTCACTGAAGCCTTCAAATACTGCTTTGCCCATGTGTTAAAGTTGTAGGAAATTAAAACTATAATTTCAGAAAACTATTATTTGCAGCGATTTGCAATCAGTATTCACAGGGGATTAAAAGAAGATGGATCATCTGGGTATCCCAAAGATTTTTCAAAATGTCACATAAAGGGTATGAATTTATATTGCTATGTTTCACATTCTATTTGCCTGCATCAATTTCTCACTACAAAAAATAATAGACTCAAAACAAAGATTCTTTAAATTTACCTTGCAGAATGTGCCCTTTCTCTTATTTTGCAGGAAACAACCACAGTAACAGAAAAAAAAAAAAAAAAAGACAAATATGCAATACATTCTAACTATTGATATTCCTAGCACTGTGTATTGCTATCTTCCTAGTCCTTGCTCCAAAGTCTACTACAGACAGGATGAGATTGAGTTCACTTATGTTGAATCAGGAATGATACACCTAAATGTTGAATAAATCCAGTAACAGTACCTTGACTTTCTGATACTGCTGGTTCAGATTATCATCTATGCTTTTGACTAGTCCATCCACCCGAGTTTCAATGCCTTGCTGCATTTCCAGCAGATTGCCATTGACATCATCCTCCTCTCCTTCAAAAACTTTTGCATCTCCTTCTTCAAAGTGTGTTCCATTCTGTTCTATCACTTCCTTAAATTTCCGTCCATGCTCAGCTTCTTTATCTACATTTGATAACCAATCCAGAAGATTTTCTATTGTATTTTTACTTTCTTCCAGCTGTTCTATGGCTGCAACCTACATTGAAATTTCATAGTTTCAATTTAGAAATCATCTTTAAAGATCACAAAATATCAAATAAATATACAAATAAACCTTTTAAAATACATCAAAGAGAATTTTTGATTATTATAGAGATTGCTGTTTATTTTATAAGACAATAAACCAACATTTTATTAGTTACCCAAATGAAATATGATATTAACCTCTCCACAGTTTATCAATATATATTGGGTTTGCTTGGCCAGGTTTTGGAATTGGGGGGGGCTGCAGGGGTAGCCTCTCTGAGAAGCTGCCAGAAGCTTCCCTCATGTCCAACAGCCCCAATGACAACCAGCTCCAGATGGCCCCACCGCTTGCTAAGGCTGAGCCCTGCCATCAGCAATGGTGGTAGCAACTCTGGGATCACATAGTAAAAGGGTAAAAAAAATGCATGAAAAACAGCAGCCTGAGGAGAGGGTTGAGAATTTGTGAGAGGAACAGCTCTGCAGACTCCAAGGGCAGTGCAGAAGGTGGGGCAGCAGGTACTCCAGGTGCCAGAGCTGAGATTCCCCTGCAGCCCGTGGTGCAGCCCATGGTGAGGCAGCTGTGCCCCTGCAGCCCATGGAGGGCCAGGGGATGCAGAGATCCACCTGCAGCCCCGGGAAGACTCCACTCCAGAGCACATGGACGACAAAAGGAGGCTGTGACCCCATGCAAAGCCCACAGTCAAGCAGGCTTGTGGCACAACTTGTGACCCCATGGGGTCATTCCACATATTGGAATATTGTGCCTGAAGGACTGCACTCCATGGAAGGGACTGCACTGGAGCTATTGGGAAAGACACATTGGAGAAGATCATGAAGGACTGTGTCCTGTGTGAGGGACCCCACACTGGAGCACAGGAAGAGTGTGAGGAGTCCTCCCCTTGAGGAGGAGGGAGCAGCAGAGACAAAGTGTGATGAACTGACCACAAGCCACATTTCCTATCCCCCTGGCACCATGGTGGGAATGAGGGAGAGAATTTCAGAGCTGAGTTCAGAAACAAGGGAGAGGTGGAGGGAAGGTATCTTTAAGATTTAGTTTTTATTTATCATTATCCTATTCTGATTTGATTGGTAATAAATTAATTTCCCCAAGTCAAGCCTGTTCTGCCCATGACAACAACTGTGAGTGATGTCTCCCTGTCCTTATCTCAACCCACAAACTTTTCATTAAATATTCTCTCCCCAGTCCAAGTGAGGAAGGAAGTGATGGAATGGCTTTTCGGCATCCAGACAAGGTCAACCCACCACACAACAGTAAGTTGCATGACTATTACCATAAGACATGAAAAAGGTTTGAATAAAGGTATGAAACTGTTGCCTAAAAACCTTTTCTGTTTCCTGCTTAATTGCTGTTGTCATAGCCTTATCCAGCTCTTTTTTGGACTCTTCTGCCTTCTGGCTAAGGAGCAAACACTTTGTCTTAGCTTCATTTAGTTTCTGTTCCAGAATAGTCTTGTCTTCTTGTGACAGTTTTTCTCCATTCTCTTTCAAGAAGGTTTCAGTATTTTTCACAATCTCAGCCAGTGTCTGGGCACTTGTTCTCATGTCTTTTTGTATCTCCTTTTGATAAAAAAGAAAGCAAATTAGATTAAGTAAATTATCCTTGAGATCTGTCCAATTAACTCCATTGGAACTATCTCTCTTCTAGGGGTAAGCACCACACTGGTCCTGCCTAGCTGCACGAAACATTACTAAATTGCAAACAATTATTAAAATCAAAAGCATCAGCATCTGACAATGTGGTTGCAGCTCAATCTGTCTAACTTTTTTTTTTAAATGACAAATCTGTTTACTTACAGTCCTATTCAGACTGAGGCCACTTTTCCCCCTTTATTTAATAGTTCAAATATTGCATATTCATATATGCAGAACATATATCTTTTTTTTTTTCAAAATCAAGGCTTAAGTAAATCTGCTGCACTGCAGTTAGTAAAGTAAGTCTCCTGACAAATTCTGGTCCATTACTATCCTAACAGAAAGCTGCTGAAAATAAGCTGACTGAATAGAACTCAGAAAACTGTAATCATCCTTCCTGGGTGAAAGTTTTCCCATATTTCTTGGGTTTGTTCAGGCCAGAAACGGCATACAATTTTTTTTTTCTTCTGTTGTAATCAATCATAACATTTCAGTCTCTCAAGAATGTTTACTTCCATTGATTTTCATAGAGGACAGATCTTTAGTTTTAATTTACTCAAAGCAGTTTTCCTAGTCAGCCTCCCACTGATCTGAGAGGAGCTTTAATTGTAATGATTACACTGTTGAATACAATACCCCAGTTACTGAAACAATGACATTTTTCACCGTTTTATGCAGTGTAAGAATCTTGGAGATTCAAGACAGAAGATTTGATCCTCATTCTAGACTACAGATTTTGCAGAAATTGTAGAATATAGCAGCTAAAACTGCAGCTCATTTTAACACTTCAGCAAGGTATTAGAAAGACCTTCCTGGGGACCCTGTATCAAGAAAAGCTTCTCCTGTGACCAAGATCTCTGTGCTCCCTTTCAAACAGTACACTGAGAATGGAAGTTCTGATTTCATCTAAAAAAGACTGGGTTTAACCCCCATTCCCTCCTAAGACACACTTTTTGAATGGCGATTCCAAGAAATCAGTCAGAAAATAACAACCAGTCTGCTAGGCAGCCACAAACAGCTGAGGCACATGCTGTATCAGTTCTTCACTCCCCATGAGTACCTAATCCTTAAGACAGGTAAGAGATATTAAAAGCTACCCCAGGGGTGTCTGTATGACTGACTAACTATAAGAACAACTTTGACAAACTAAATGCATTACAAGGCAAGATGAATAAGGAAATTCCTCCTTTTACAGAGAGATGGAGCTCTACAGTATAGTAAACTAGCACTAGGAGGAGGAAGAAGAGGAGTACCAAATCCTTCAGTTTTGTAACTACCACAAACCCAGTATCTATCAGGGCAGAGAAAAAGCTTATAGATTACTGGATACAAATTACTGGATGAAAAGCTTATAGATACTGGACACTAGAAGATACTAGAAATATATTATTAGAATACTAGAAAGCAAGCAAATTGAAAGGGGTTTGCTACATGAGGACAACAAAGAGTGCAAAAAACACTAATAAGAACCAGAATTCAAAAGAAAACAAGAGTGAAGCAATGGAAAGCCTCAGGCAAGAGAAAACATTGCAGCAAAATTTTTTGAAGTACTATGAACAGGAATAAACACTTCCTGGTACCAGTTAAAAAGATGGCTAAATTATTTTAGGATATTAAACATATGTGATTTTATCACATTCAACAGGAACAATCTTAAGCTAATATATACACAAAATCCATGCCTGTTTCAAGAGTGCTTCTTGAAGTAGCCCATACTGCCTATTCTAGTGTTTCCTCATTTGGAAGTTTCTCTTCCCCCAGTGGCACGTACTGGAGTATATTCACAGGCAGAAGTTTAAATGCATTTAAATGCCACTAAGCCTTTGCTTTTGGTAGGTCAAACAAATCTATTTTATTCTCCTCTCACATGACGAGCCTTGTTACTCAACAAAAGAGTCAAGTCACTCTCCTCTGCACTCAGCCTTCTTTAACTTCTCTGGCAGGAATTGTGCATACCTCCTGTTTGGTCTGGTATTGTTCCAGCTCAGCCTTGCTGTCTCCAATAACAAGAGACTGTCGCTGTCCGATGAGTCGATTTTCAGTCTGTGTAAGCAAATCACAGATTTCCTGCAGTTTCTCTTTGCATTCCTGCTGCCGCTCGGCCACGTCCTATATTAGAGCCAAGTACAATTGAACAATAAGACAAAAAATCCTCTCTTCAGGAACCAGCACTCTCATAGATATTAGAAATCTTTGAATATCAATATTGCAAAGCAATAACTTTAAAAGTATGCTGTAAACATGATAGCAGTGGTACAACGAGCAAGATGAACATATAGAAGTTATGGATAAACCTCAAATATGTTGTAAGTAAAAGAGACCATGTTTGATGGAATTGCCCATTAGAAGTCTGGCCATGCACATATGTGAAGGATGAAATCTCCAAAAACAGGAGTGAAAATCCAGTCTCTTAACCACTTGAAAGCTGTGATAAACACTATTAATTCTGAAAAAAAGGACATCAAAACAGAGGTTAGTTGTGAATGTGAGTTAGCTCTTTTTGGTATGCATAACATGTTACCTGAATAGAAACTGTGGACTTTTTAAGCAGTAGAGAAGAACAAAACATGCAAGCTCATTATTGTTACAAAGTCCTAGAAAACTTCTCCATGCCTTTCTTATATTCAGTTTTATGCTTCTTTCACAAAATACAGTAGAAAGAAATGTTCTTGGAATGGCAATATAATACAAAGTCTTCAGAATACTAAAGCACTTTAAATTACACATAAACCAGGGGTGGAGGTGGTGATTCTGAGTCCTAATAGTGCTGCTGTGAGAGGAGAGGAGGTGCTGTTAAACTGCAGCATAAGATGCTTCTTATCAGCCTCTTTTGACTCTACAAAGGCTGCTTTCACTTGCCAGCTGCAGCCATGCCAGCTGAAGAAGCAACTGGCCCAGCCTGACTCACAGTTTTCCCAGTACCCACGCCTAGAACTGCAAGTGTCTCGGCTGATTTACTCGTATGTTTGTCCCTCTAACCCATCTCAGTCAAAACAATCCATGGTACACGGATTTTAACAAATCTGGTTCTTGGACTATGAAGATCTAGAGAAAAGATCACATAAGTAGATGACCTGGCAAATTAAAGGGAAAGAAAATCTTCAGCAAGACCAAAGTGTTATGCAATGGTGCAATAGCAAATTCAATGATCAATAAAGCTCAGATATACTGATATAGCTGCTGAAGAAACAACATTTGTGAGAAACTTCAAGTAAATTTCACTCATTGCTAGAAAGAGCAGACCTGTGTCTATTCTTAATTTAATATGCTGTTTCTGTGAGTATACCAAGACAAAAATGATAATTCACCAAATTTCATCAATATCATCTTTGTAGAACTACAAATGTATCTGTAGTAAAAAAGGAAAAGATAAAAATATACTCAATATTGCATGCTGGTATTAAAATTCCTCAACCATAGACAAACATTCAGCACACTTTTACACAGAAAGGCAAACCTTCTGATCACCCAGCTCTTGCACTGCCTGTAACTGAGTCTCTAAACTTTCCACTTGAGAAGTTACTGCTTCCTGTGCCTCCTGAAAAGATTTCTGGGTGGTGTTTAAGAGCCTCAACAGCTGTTTGCTCTGATTAGGAGAAAGATCTTCAGCATGTTCAGAAATGAAGAACTGAACATCAAACGCAGTGGACTCCAGTTGCATTTTTTTACAGCTGAGCTCTGCAGCACAGTTCTGTAAATAAAGTGAAGGGAATTACTAGCAACAAAGAAAAATTGAGTACAAATAAACCACAATCATACCTACCATCTCTTCTTAGCCCCTATTCCAAAATACTTTTGGTTGACAATTTAGCCATAGAAAATCAAAACTCAGAATCATACTGACACATTTAGGTATGACATTAGAACTTGGGCATTTTTTGCCTCAGGACAGCTTATGTCCAAGTAATAAAAAATGTGATTTTGTACATCTCTATTTCTTTGTTCTCTCATGGATGTTTGAAAACTGACTGACCTTCAACTCTAAAAGCTTTATGGCAGGTTAGATGTAACATTTTTGGTTCTAGGTCTGAAGATACAGAAATTTTAAAATATATACTTGGAATCATTTCTATTCTTAACTCCACAGCAACTATATCACCATGTCTAGAAATGTGGCAAATTCTGCCAACAGCTACATACTGTGGAGACACCTATGACCATACCACTTCTCTGGAACTCCATTTAAGAACATTAATACAACTAAAATAGTTTTTATTATCCATATATATATATATAGGTATATGAACTTCACTAAAAATTTGATCTGCTTTGTTTCTCATTACTCATTTTATGGACTGTGTAATGAAGACACCTTTTATCTTTTCCCATCTTGTGTTCTCACATATAATTGATTTGGAAGACAATTAAACTTCAGTAAAGATTCTGAACCCAGGCATTAAAAAGCCAATTTTAATCACTGAAATATTTGTGTTATAAATTAAATTTCTTAAAGGCTCAGATTTATTGCAACGATGTAAGTAGAACCAATAGCTTTCTCAGTAATCTTAACTCTATAAAACTTTTTCTTGCAAGTAAAAAAGCAAATTAACAAGATTTTATTACTGGATTATCTGAAGGTTGTCTTCTTAAGTAATTACTTCTAGTCATCTCTTTAGGCAATAGAGGTTATTGAGAAAGAATAAATAATAATAATAATAATAACAATAACAATAATACGGCGCAACTTTTGCCAAAAGCATGCCATAAAGAACACTTACTTTAAACAGCTGTAAACTTTTCTTCATTTCTTCTATATCATTAGAATTCATAGTGAAGTCATTCATGGTTTTATTGTTCTCTGTGATCCAGTCTGAAAATCTCTGCAGTTGGTTTAAAAGTTGCTGGTGTAATCCTGCGAGCTTAGACTAGAAAGGGAAATTATATATTTATTTATGCTCCTGGAGTCTAGTCCCATTTTCTACCATATAAATTGAATTATACATGTATCTTTATACTGGGATAAAATTAAAAAAAAGCCAAATTCCTTTATTTCAGCCCAATTACCTTGAAGAAAATCAAGATAAAAACATACACTGATAAAACATACCATTTCCAAGTCAACAGTGCAGACTATTTGTTTTGCTCTTTTTGAAGATCTATCACAGACCGCCAAAAATGCCTCCTGCAAAGAGTCATAGCTTATCTTTAGCTCTTTAAGTTTCTCTTCTGGAATATCCCTGTTACAAGACTTTAAGAATTCTTCTGCCAAGTTCATGTCCTTTTTTAGGATAATTGCAAAGGTAGCTAGTCCTGATTCAAATGTCTACAAAGAGAATACATAAACGCATTGTTACTAGGAAAAATGTTTAAATCTGAATTGCTTTAATTACATTTTATATCTCTCTTTCTAAACCTAAGGGCTATTTCTAGCACCCATCACTGACATACAAGCATAAAAAACACTTTACTTACCTCTAGCTGTTCCAGTTCAGCTTTTAGTATATCCAGGCTGTTACTAATGGGCTGCTGTTTATCTAGGTGATTTTTCATATCCTGAAGCACTGCCAAATGTTCTTGCATTTTCTCTGTTAACTTTAAACATTGCAGTATTCCATCAAACTGAAAATGAGTTTTAAAAATAAGAAAATATTTTCCAAACTGTCTTGAAAACAAGCAATAAAAGTCCTTGGGTTTATTATGATTTATTTTAAATTTATAATCTAATTTTTCAACCATTTTTCCAGTTCAACTGTTCCCTTCAGCACTCAGAAAGATCCATGCAATTCCATTAACACAGGACACTGAGCACATATTCTTGTTACTTACCATGCCAGTGGGGGTGTCTCCCATGACTGTGTCTTTTGTTTCCAAAACAGGCTCAGTCAAGCCTTTGCACAGGCTTTCTGTCTTCCCATGCTCCTGATCATTTTTCCAAGTAGTAGTTGTGTTATTTGCCAATGTTTTCTCTTCATCAATTTCTGGTCCAAGCTCTGATTGTTCTGTGGAGGAAAGAGAATAAAGCCCATCTCCTTTGCATTTCCCCTCATGCTCTGTGGTGGTACCAGCAACCTGTGAGCTCATAAGCAAACCATTTATCAGCTCCTCTAATTTGCTTGTACTTTCATCTCCAAGAGAGATTTGAAGAATTTCCCGAAGTTCAGTGGTAGCAAGCTTGGGAAGAGGAGCTTTCATGTCTGTTTCCCTCTTCCTTTCATCTAGATCAGCTGTCTTTTGCTTGCAGGATTCCTGCTTCAGAATATCATGAAGAAGATCAGGACTTCTGCAGTCAGGCCAAAGCAATGAAGGAGCATCACTGTCCTTCAGCTCTGCACACAGCGTGGTAACCATTAATGCATTTCTAACAGCATTGCTTATTTGCTTCAGATTTGACCCACAAGACATTTCACTCACAAGCTGAGTGCTTCTAACCATTTTAAGTAAATTTTGAATTGAAGTTCTGGTATCAGAGTAACTTAGGGGTTCACCTTCCTGCTTGCAGTAAACATGTCCCATTTTCAATTTCCTTTGAAATAAATTCTGTAAGTCTTTCATTAGTGTGTCAGTCACATCTGCTGATTGTGAAATACCTTCCTTTACTTGAAAATCTTTGCAGGGTCCCATTTCTTTTTGCAATGACTCCATGGACATTTGTTTTTTGAAACAATTCCCAAGGGAGGAAGTCTCACTGGCATTTTCTCCCTTTGTGTTTTTCAGCATCTCATGTTCGTTCTGGGCACCGTAACTCAGCTTAGTCCCTATGCTATTCAGAATTGCAGAAGAAACATCAGTGGTATGGGGATGTCCCCCAGCAGGTAGAACTTCACTTCCATCCCCTAATTCTTTGGCATCCTCGATGCTTCCTAAAGCGTCAGGTTTTGTGGGGGAAATTCCACTACCTTTGTTTTCTGGAATGTCTTTAAGAACATTGTCAGTATTTTGACAGTTAAGTCTCCCTGTTTCTTTAGTTATGCTAATGTCCTTTGGTTTCACTGTATCAGGTGAGGGAAAAGAGTAAATGTTAAATTCATTTGAATGCATTTCTTCTGTATTTAGCAGAAAATCCTTTTCATCCAGTATACCCTTTTCCCCTCTTTCCATGTCCTCAAAACAAAATTCAGTTTTACTGACTTCTGAATGGCCACCTTCTTTTATGCATGTTGTAGGTTGTTTTAAAGAAGCAGAAATGTTAACATGTCTCTTAAATTCATCTGATCTTGCACTTTGAATGCCAAGAAAAGCTTGATCAACATTTACTTTTTCCTTACTTGCAACAGGAGTTTCTCTAGCACCTTTAATTACTGTTGCATCAAATATTTCCCCAAGGTTTTCCATCTGAATGGGACTATTACTTAGCCCCATGACATCACATTCCTCCATAATATTCACTCTATTCTTATTTTCTGTATGAATTTCAAAACCTCTCTCTATCTGACCATGCTTCCAACTGGTGACTTGATGTTCTGGGTCCCTAAGTGAACTATTATCACTCATGTAAGGGGTCTCTGTAAGGAATTTATTGTCCAATTGGGATGAACTTTCCTTTAATTGTTCCATATAATTTAATACTTTTTCCTCTGCAAGTAGTGTCTCTCTCTGCTTTTGTCCATGATTTGAATCTAACATTTGCATGGTATTATTGTCTTTATTCACACTATCAGTAAAGCATTCTGAGAGAAGCAAATTTGTCCAGGTATTTTGGTCACCATCAGTAGCTTGCTGTAGGTAAGCTGTCACACTGATGTCAGATTTCACAGTACCATCAATAAGCTGAGAACCTGGAACCCTAAACTGTGTTTCATTATTCTCTTCACTCTTAGTGGACATCCATTTATTGTCAAAGGTATTTTCAGACTGGATAGGCTCAAAAGTATCTTGTGGCATGTGTTCACTTTTGACACAAGTACCATATTCATCTTCTGTTTCGTGCTGCCTGTCTTCTTCACTGGTACATGAAAGACCAACACATCTTTCTTCAGAAATATTTGACATTGATTCACATACTACTGAGGATAGTTTTCCATTTTCATGGTTAGACTGGAATTGCAAAGTATATCCTGTCTTGTGGCCTAAAGAATAGCAGCAGTCATCAATATTCTGATTGTTTTCATGGCTCCTTTCTACATCTTCTAAAGAAATTAACTGCTGGTCACCTTTACTTACACATTGATGATCTGAATAAAAAATATCCATTTCATCTTCACTGTCTGAATCAGTATCAGAGTCATCATAACTATCATAATCCTCCTCATAATCTTCCCCCTCCTGTGTACCTTCAGATTCCTCCTCACATGGGTCACCTTCTGCTTTCATTTCAAATTCCTCATTCCTGTCTTGTACATCTGCTTCATACATATTCCTTAAATAGCTCATGCCTCCTTCCTTTCTTCCTTCACTCTCACCAGTAACTGGTAACTCTTGCTCCTTCTCTCTAACTGTTCTTAACCTTTCCTCAGGGATTTTTCCCATAGTTTTGGCATTTGCAGAAGCTATAGTTATGGTCTCAGGTTGCCTTTTCACATTTACATGAACATTCTCTCCAGCATTATCTGCAAGTTCTTGAAAAGAGCCGGTCTCTTCTCTCACAGTTATTCGACCTCCTCTCTCCTCCAGAAAACCTAATGGAACTGATCTTCCAGCCAATTCTGGCTCTGGTGTATCATCATCCCCCAACTGCAAGGTATCAAACCCCTCATCACCTTGAGAAGTGTCAGAGGAATCATCATCATCATCATCATCATCCGTTTGTGGAGTATCATAGACATCGCTGTCATCATCATCTCCCTGCGGTGTTTCATAGGCATCATCATCACCATCATCCAACTGAGATCTGTCCTCTTCAGAGGCTACCTCATCACATCCATGCTGCAAGCAGTTACTCTCAGGCTGTGGGATGTCATCACCCTCCTCTACTGATGAGTCAGAACTACTGTCACATGGCAGTAACTTGTGGAATACAAGATCACTTTCTTCTACTGTCAGCCTTTGTGCTGTGCTGTTACTGCTCCCCAGAGGTGCTTCACTGTGCATGACAGTATCACCATCCAATGAAAGCTTATGGTGCGTGTCTATGCTGTCTTCTAGACACAGTTTATTCTGAAAATCAGTACAATTCTCCAGGGATGGCCTTCCATGGACATAAATACAATCCTCTAGGGGTGGGCCTGCATATTCCTGTTGACGTTGCGCATCATATCTTTTGTCTTCAAACTTTAATGTGACACCACATTGAGGAAGCAATTCTGCTGGAAGCCTACATTCAGTGTCTGCACTGATGGATGAACCAAGACTTCTCTGAAAATTATCTTTCTTGCTGTTATCTAGTACTGTTTGGCTACCTTCAGCTTGAAATACATGAGGCCCGTATTCTGTGCAGCTTTCCAGCTCCCTCCATGTTCTGTTATCTGACAAATCATTCACACTCATGGAATTTTGTAATGTTTTATCATTCATGTTTTCACTATCCAGATGGTCTCCCACACAAATCTCTCCTTTTGCTGTTTGTGATAAAAGTCTTGTATTTGAGTCATTTGGAGGATATCCTTCAACATTTCCTGAATTTGTCTGCTGACTGTTATGCTTACAGAATTCTGTCCACGCAGAAACCCCCAAAAGACCTCTGAGTTCCTTTCTCATCATGGGATTTTGAGTGCTGCCTACTATCTTTCTGAGTTCTGCAGGGATAGTTAACAGCATCTCCTGTGTATATTCTGATTGGTCAGTACCAAGAGTATTGCTAACATCTGGCCTGGACACATGGAGATCTTGTGGAGACACATAATTCCCAAAATCATCAAATTGATTACATTTCCTGTTATTACAAGAATTCTCAGCACCTGAAAGATCACTCTGAACACTGTCTGCTGACTTTAGGTGAATTCCTTTAGAGCTTACACATTTGTTACTATACTCCATTTCTGACACACCAGCATTGTACCCAGCACTATCACCTTCCAGCAACATACTGATGACTTCTTGCAGTTGTCCATCATATAACAAAAGTCTCTGTCCAGTGTTTGCATCCATATAACTATTAACCATAAGGTAAGACATGAATAGTTTCTTAGCTTGATCTAGATTATGACATACAGGGTCTTCTGTGCCAGAATCTTCATGTTCCCCCTCACAGTCATGAAATACAGATGGCAGAAAATCGTAAGTTGATAACCATTTTGCAGCATTTTTACAAGGGGACTTTAATTCTTCTACATTAGGCATTTTATCTGGTAAAGTCACATTAGTCAAAACAGATACAGTATTACTGTCTATTATCCCTGATTCTGCAGCCTTGTCAAGACTGATTATTTCACAAGTTTCTGGAATGTAAAGTGCAGCTATTTTCTTTCTATCATTCAATATTTTGAATGCCAGCTCATTTGTAATCATATCTTGATGCAAAGAGGTTGATATGGGGAATATTTCACCAGTGTGAGGCCAAATTAGTCCCACAAAGCCTCTCTGTGCTTCTAATACTAGCAGAGCACTGGTAGATGATATTAAGTTGCATTGCACAGCTTCATCAACAGTCAAGCGTTGTCCTGAATTTTGACAAAGGATTCCACCAGTCTGAACCTGATGTGTGAGGATCCCACAAGCCGTGTCCTGATCTATCATTCCTTGTCTCATGGCCTCTTCCACAGTCATTCGTTTCCCTGAATCAGGGTCAATGATACCTCCAGACATTAACTGGGCACCCAGTAGCCTGAACATTGTTTCCTTGTCAATGAGCCCTTCATGGGCTGCCCTCAAAATAGTTACCCTCCTTCCACATTTAAACACAATTCTCCCTTTCTCTTGTGGTTTCACAGGTAGGAGTCTTAACCCTGTTGCTTCATGTATTATGCTTCTAAGAACCATCTGTTCAAGGGAAATTTTCTCAGCACAGTTGGGGTCTATGAGATCTTTACACGTATCTTGTCTTTCCAGGAGTTTTGAATATAATGTTGGAGAAATGAGATTTCTCTGGAAAGCATTCTGCAAAGACAGCTTTTCTCCAGTAGATGGCAAAATCAAATACCCACTTGAAAGCTGATTCTCGAGAATTTTAACAGCCAGAGGTTCTGAAATCAGACCTTGTTCTAAAGCTGAAACAGCTGGAATATTTGCTAATGATGATTCTGACATAAGCTTTTTTGCATTACTTAATTCTTGCAGCTGCAACAGAATTTGCTCATCAATTAAGGCATGGGCTTTAGCTTCTTTCAAATCATAACACACTCCTAATTCTGGAGAAATTATTCCAGAAAGAATTAGCTGATTCTCAAGCAATCTAATTCCAGTGTCATAGTCAAGAAAACCTCTTAAAACAGACTGAAAGACTGAAAGGACTTCTCCAGTTGTTTGGTCAATGACACCAGCAATGACTTTATTCACCTAAAAGGAAATATAAAAGAAAAGCTATCATCATTTTTGGACTGTATGCTTAAAAATTTCTTATGATTTTGAATGCATGAGAAGCATAAAAACACGTACTTACCAGGCCTGGAGAAATGTTGTGAATGTTAGCAGCTCAAATGCGCAAGTGATCTATGTCAGTCATTCAACAGCACACGATGTGATAAAAGATTTAAAACCAACATGCATCTGTGAATTGAAAACCTATGCTTTGCATACATAAATAGGGTTAGTGAAAGACAATAGAAGAAATGATGGCAGAAAGGGCAAATAGAACATATACCTGAAAGGCACATTTTCATGCTATAAATGTCTGTGAAAGGTTAGAATATTTGGAAACAGTATGTGATTCAACACAACCATGCTATTCATGTTTACAGCATACAGCATTTCTGTATATACACTCAACACTATGGAATCAGATACTCCAGCACCAAATATTGCATTTAGTTTGCATGGAAAGCATGAAGTCAGTTTGGCAACATTATTTGAACTCATTACACAGACTCTGCCTCTATATGTGTATGAGAATACTTTCTCCATATTTAAGACTAATATCCATAAACAAATACATTCACAGTGTCTCAGAGCCAACTGTATTATGTCCTCCCATTTTCATAGCCAGAAAAATTTTAAGAAAAACTGAAAGTAGATAACTTCTAGGACATTTCTGAGTGATATATGGGAGAGAGTAAAATGTTATTTTACGGCGTCATTTTTGCAGCAGAAACACAGACTTATCTAGCAGTCAAAGAATGGCTTTTAAGAGAAGAGTTAAGAGATGAATGATTTGCTTATCTTTCTTCATGCAAGGCACACATTATTAAGACTTTTCACAAAAGAGGTCTGATGAATAGAATGCTCATGTGCACAGGTAAGGACACATACAGTATTCCATAGCAAATACACAACACCTTCAGTCAATTAAACATCAGGTTCCTTCCACACACTGTTAATTGCAGCTACTTCTTTGCTGATCATGTGTTGTTTGAAAACCAGGCAGTAAATCTCAAGAGAAACTGAAATCTAAGTTTGAATCTTGTTACCTTTCCTTCCATCTTTTCATCTCCCAAATGTGCTTCCTGCATCTGCTTCAAAGCTTCATTGGATAACAAGCTGTAGCTTTCCTGAAGAGATTTAACTTGCTTTTCCATTTCATGTCTCTCTTCATCTGTCATTCTATTGTGAAAAAAAAAAAAAAAAAAAAATGGAAGGAGGAGATCTATGGGTTATTTGTAACTTGTTGGAAGTGATCTGCCTACCTTTACTTAAAAATGGGGAGCAGAAATTAGTACAAGTAGTCTGGAAAAAATACAGCCTTATTACAAAGATGTTCAAGAAAGCTACAATCTGATTGCAGTTATTCAGGAAAAAAAGCATTTAACCTTTGCATGGGCCTTTGTCTACCAATCACAAGTCAAGATAGGTAACATAATTAGCAAGGAGTCATGAGATATCTCAGGTATTTAGTAACTTTAACTGTGTTTTCAGACACAGATGAAACAATTTTGTGATAGGTAGCACTATACTCATTTACTACAAATTTGTTAATTATTTTGATTCAAATATAAATATAAATATCAAATATTTTAAAGATTATCAGAGGCATATAAACCAAGTCAAATTCTTAAAAGAAACAAAATTGCATCAAGCTTCACCAAATGGGAAGACAAAAAAACCCCAAACTGTATGTGAAATGCAATTAGAACTATAAGGATATGATTTCTTTTTAAGCAAACAGTATGTAATGATTCAATTAATTTACATTATTTGAAAAAAAATTGGCATACTTGTCACTGTGCTTAGCTAAAAATGACTGAGTAGTCTGCAGAGCTTCAGCTATTTGTTCTTTCTTGGTTGACATTTCATGAAGGGAAATCTGAAAAATAAATAACCTGTGTTCAAGACTTAATAATGTGCATAAATAAAACAAACAAACAAACCCTTATTTGTATCTCTATATTGACTAATCTCAATAATATAAGAGCTTGATTTTTTAAAAAATACTGGGTATCCACAGAGCAATATTATTTATGGGAATTGTATCATTTACATATGAATAAGTCATTGTGAGATGCCTTTTGATTAAGCAAGCTGGTTTTAGAAAACTATCTGGCAAAGCAAGTAGAATATTTTAAAATGTTATTTGACATGAAATTAACCAATCATTTAAAATCCCTTATTGTAGTTTAGCAGTTTATAGCAGCTTTATAAAAGTTTGTGTACGATAGTCATGTTTAAGAAGTTGCTAACCAAAATGAGAAGTAACAAATTTTTGAAAAAACATCAGAAGATCACAAACCTTCATGAAATTCAGTAACAGAGACAAATGCAGTATGAGACATCTGGAAAATGGATCATTAATTAATATTCTCCACACTATCAGTTCTGTGTCATCCCCACTAAAGGACTTGTTCTGGTAGAGGAACTTGGGGGAATTTCATCTTCTAACTTTTCTGAGAAACTCCCTGCAGTCTCTTCAAAGAAAAGCACTCATTATGGATAAATAAAGGCAAATTATCAAAAGGGAGTTCTGCAAGCTGGAGATATTTTCAACATAGGTGTTAGGTCTCGAACAAGGTGCTTGGGCCCTTCAGACACCTGGGTCTGCACACAACCAATCTGTCCTTGTATACATCAAAGGGCCCAAAAAGTCTCCCTTTGCAATCACCACCAGCAAGCCACAATCTCATCACTTGTACTGCTTGCACAGGATCCAAGAGAACCACTGGATGCACTATGCAAGAAGATGAGGTGAGCAGGCTGAAGCACCTGATGGGGTCACAAAATCCACTTTACTGAGAAAACCAGTGTCACTGTGGCTGCTGTGTGCACCTATCATTACTGGCATCAGCTTCTCTTCCCAATATCTGGCTACACCCCACAGCAACCCCAATCCTCTGTGTGAAATGTATTTTAGCTGACCTTAGCTATGAAATCACCACTTTCTCCATGTTTCTACACAGCTTATCAAGGCTAATCATTGCTAATCAGTGGAGACACAAACCCAGGCACCTTGGAAAGATGCAGCTACCTCACCTGGCCATTTCACAAGGAAAGCAAAGGCCCACAGGAAGCCAAGACAGCCAACTCACAGGTTACTCACTGGAGGCTCAGGCCAGACAGAGGCAATGACACCTACAGTTGCTGTGGTGAGCTGAGATGTCCTGAGGAGTTGAGTGCTGGCCCAGAATTGATAAAGGTTTGCAGTGTAGTCATTAACAAGGGCAGAAGAGGACCAGCACTGAATGCTTTTGCAAATCCTGTTTTTAACTACTAGCAATTTACCAATCAACATGTTCAAATCAGTACAAGCTTACTTCCTCCTGTAGATATAGGGACAAACTCAGAGCTAGCACTAGTCCTCTCTGAACAAGCCACATGCCAGAAAAGTGGTAATCAGGAACTGCCAACATTCCCAAGAGCAAGCTGGATCTATGTACATGCTGGTCCAGTGGCTCTGGCATCAGAAGGCATCACCAAAATAAAAACATAGGAACAGGATGCCAAGAGGGCCAAAATCATGTTTGCATGACGACACATCCAACACTGTACTGAGGGACGTGGACAAGACACCACTCTCCCTCTGCTGCTCAGTGGACAGGTAAGCCTTCACCTACTGAAACCTTGTTAGGTGTAACTAAGCTATTTCATGGGCCAAGCCCAGCAGAGGAGGTCCTAGAAATAATAAGAAACTTCACAGATGGACATTTATGGTCAGAACTGCAACTGTACACAGCGACAATGTCTGTTAAATACAAAGGCATCAAGATGGGCCACTCCAACAGTCTGTGGGCTAGTGAAATAACCAAGATGCCTCAGTCAACTATCCCTTAAGAGGACCCCTCAGATTAATTTTTCAAAAGCAAATAAATAGAAACTTGTCTCTCAACCCCCTCCTACCAACTTTCTCCTTCCTGGTGCCCAAAATGCCATTCTGACAGGATGCACTCTCCCTCTACAAAGGCTGAGATTCAGTGTGCAGGGTCCAGTTTCTCTAAATTGACATTATGCAGTGTCAAAATATGTCCCATGCTAGGTCAATAAAAAGCAGTGAGTGCTTCTCGAGTAACGTGCTTGTGTCCCTAAACATTGATGTTTATTTACCCAACTCTCTATTCACAACCAAATGTGAAATTACGTCCTGAGGAAAATGTGGATGGTGATTTGTAGGGGTGGGGAAAGTATTTATGGATTATTTTGGCATTTTAATCCATGCAAAAACCTAAAAAGAGGAAGTGGTGTTTTATCAAAAGACACCTGTGTACCTGCTGCTTAGGTAAATCTGTCTTTTCAGCCTTTTCTCCTTCTTCTTTGCTGAGTGTCTTGCTGAGGTTTGACACCCATTTCAGTAAATCCCCAGCTTTCTCAACATGTTCCTTCTTTTCCTCTTCCATTGATTTCTGAGGGGTGCCATGAATTGTAAAGAAACATGTAAATGTAAATTGTTGAAATATGTAACATTAATGTCTGTAGAAACACAATTCTGTCACAATGTCATTATTATCACCACATAAACATAAAAATATTTCTTTTTTATTTAACACCACGTATTACTGTGACACTTTGATGTAGGAACAAAAATGCCACATAATTATAAACAATAACAAAAATAATACCTCATGTGATTTTTAATTATGATAAAGGTGCTTATTCATACACACATACAATCATTATAAAATGATTGATAGCAAGAAAAAGCATAGCTTCCCAGCCATTACTCAGCAGATAAAATCTAAAAAGCATTTGCATACGAAGTATCTTTGAATTGCGGCCTTTGCATTACCCTCAGATAAGGATATGTACAACCAGTATAGCATAACAATGTTCTGCGCATTATGCACATGGATTATCAAATTACAATTAGGAAGAATACATTGCTTTTATGTCTACAGAAACAAGAAAAAAATAAAAGTAAAATACTGAGACATTTAATCTTTTTCTGCACAGAAAAACATTCATATAAGTACAATCTGTTAGGTGGACGTTTATCAATACTGAGAAATCCTGCTTAAACCCTTCCATGTACCACAAGTAAAAATGAACACATTTTATTTCAATGGATTTTTTTTAATTTGAAATGTAATTGTAATTCATTTTCCTATTAGAGCAGAAAACAATTCTAAGAAAAAAAAAATAACATGAAATAAGAAAATAAGGAAAACTCAGGACCTGTGAGTTTGGTGTAAGCAGCCCATTAAAATTAATAAAATACCAGTGTGAGAAAAAGTACTGATGCATGTGTGCTTACTGCACTCCAGATTCTAGCCTTGTATATTTTGTCACTCTTGTAAAACAAATGGTATCTGCAGACTGATTTGTAATTTTAATTTAAGTGACAGGTCACATGAAATACTACACTGTGCTCATTCACAATATGGGCAATCCCTTTTAATCTTTAATGTAAGAATATGACTCTTGTCTCACGTAAATCTTTGAACTAATATTAGCTTCACCAGCCCCAGTAAAATTTCTCACTTACACTACCTACATGGAAGGTAATGACAGACAAGGCCTTCATGTAAAGGCTGAACACACAGATTGCATTTTAAAATTATGAATCTGCCTATCTATAAATTTCATGGTTTTGCAATAAGTAATATCTAAGTCCAGTTTCAATGGTTTATGCTAATTACTTGTTCATAACAAATAGCTTGACAGTAACTAATTAATGCTAGAAAACACTACTTATGATTTTCCATAAAGGCCATCACAGATATTTTCCTTAGCTTTAGCAGGTTTTAAAGCAGAGCCCAAAATGAGTACTAATATCTTTTGTCCACTATGAATTATAGTAAAGACTGGAAATTCCTGTTTTCATGGGCTGAGCTGCTTCTAACAACCGCAGCCCAGTGTGGCAATCAAAAACAGCTCTATCTAAAGCTTCTTTGTAGGTTATCTTCTTCTTAGTTTTGGGGCATGTTAAAACTTTAATGTGCAATTTTTCATCCTTCATCTTTGTAGCTGTGATAGCATCAACAATACCATTCTTAATTGCATCTTCCATTGTTAATCTGGAATGAGATTTTGGATCTATCAAGCCACCAGTCAAGTACTGATACTCCAGGCAGCGCATGCCCATTTCTTTGTCTATGGCACTTAAATGCACAGCTTCAACAGCTGACATAACAGTGTTCTTCACAGGATGAATAATCCCAGTAAAGATCAGCTCACACTGCTGGATTTGCTTGGCACAACCATCATCAATTAACTCTCTTTGCAAAGCTTCTGAAACACTGTACTTTTTCCCGGTAAATGGATCAATTACACCTCCTGTACTAACCTGAGCTTCAAGACATCGGAGGGCAGTAACTCTGTCTACCAAATTTTTGCGTGAGGCTTTCAAGACTGGAATTCTTTCATTGGTTTCAGAAAGCCAGAACCCTGCAATAGGACTGTTGAAATCTTTATTTGGCTGTGAACTGCTAACTAAAATATCACCAAACTCATTAACTGTGATGAGGCCCTCCTTGTATTTGTTGACTAATGCTCTGTCAATTCTACCCTGATTTAAGGTCTCCTCAATATTAAACTGTACCCCTGTTTTAAGATCTGTAAGCAAAAGAAAAGAATTTCCATCAGAGTCAAAACACGTAGACTCCTTCCAATCAAATTCCTGTTTTGAAAGCTCAAGATATGTAGCTTTATCAATATAATTTTTTTGATAAGCCTCATATGAAGTCATTTCAGTTCCTGTGTCAACATTTATTACAGAAGTTTTATGACTTTTCTCTGCTGATGGGCTGCTTATTTTCCTTTCCCCAACTGGAAGCAGAAAGCATTTACTGCTTACACTGAACAAACACAGTTTCAGCAAATCACAGTAGTACATAGCTTTCCTGTTATTTGGATTGTGGAAACATTTTACGTTACTTGAAGGTTCATGCAAAAATTTTAAAATTGTGTTATTAAGCAAGCCAAGCTGCACGGCGGCTTCTGGAGGTACACGAACACTTCTTACAGGATCAATAACCCCCCCACATGCAATTTGAGCCTCAAGGATGTTTTTACCTTTTTGTCTTTCTAAAAGTTGAGCTTCCACAGCCTGAAATACAGACAGCACTTTCCCAGAACAGCAATAACCCAAAACAGCTTTCTCTGCCTCAAGCAGTCTACACTTGAATTCACTATCTGCAAGCCCTCTAACAACTGCATCATCAACAGAGAATTTCTGACCTGTTGTGGGATCAATAATGAAACCAGTAGCTGCTTGGGCCTCTAAAAATGCTAAGGCTAGTGCTTTTCCTATGATTTTTTTATTTGCTGCTAAAGCAAAAGAGAGTATCTCTTTGCTGGATTCAAGGTACAGCCCAGCTACAGCTGTAGGTTTAGTTAAAAATTTTTCAAGACTTTTCTGAACCTCGTCAATAGTTTTCTGCCCTGAAATGAGCTGCTCAACAGTGAGCCTGTCTAAAAGTTTAACTTCAGTCAACTGCCTGGCAGTTACATCATGTCGAAGACCTTGAAATTTAATAGCATCATATTCCTCTGTAAAATATTCCAGCTGAGTAGCATCATCAACAGTTCTCAAAACCTCTTCTCCTAAGAAAGAGCTCATCTTTGCAAAGTCTTCTTTCCTAAACCCTTCGGAAGTTTTGTATCCCTGAAACATTCTCTCTTCATTACCAAAAGTCTTGTTATTTTCTTGGTTTAATGTTGTGACTTCAACATGCATGTCATAGTGCTTGTTCTTCACTATCTGCAAATAGGAAGTTTTTGACACAGTGAGAAATACAACTGCAAACTATGCTGTAAATAATTCACTCCTAAATCCACCACCAGAGAAACCAAAGGAAGAACTTGAATGCAAGTCAGAAAGGAGAACTGCTACTAGGATTCGTGAGCAGAGCTATATGAAGAGCTTGAGTTTTGAAATGCATTTGACATTTCAAATATTTTATTCAAAAACAGGAATATGTCTAGACCAAACATCAGTAACTCATTACTTTATGAGCTTACTGCTATTAATCAAAGCTTACTTAGACCAATAAAGATGCAACAGTGTATGTGAATTTCTTATTTTCAACACAGATTCTAAAAATAATCCTTCTTAGACATTAACAAACATTAAGGTCTAATATAAAGCATTTTGTGTTATACAAGACAGAAGGGGCTCCCTTCACCAAGGTAGGAACATAAGAAATACTAAACAGAATAGTAATAAAGCATAACCAAAACCAACCAACCAAATGGACTAGTAAAAGGCACCGTTAGGAAGGCAAGCCCTCACGAAATGTAGTGTGTACCTCCAAGGGATGAAGTTTTACCACTCCTAATTCATGTTTTGTGTCTTCTCCATGTCTAATGGTTTGTCGGGAACTGTGTAGGTTCCTGTTTCTCAGTGTGTCCCTTTCAGATGTTCCAGAGATTTGGCTTGCTTTATCAAAAGTTATCTGGAACTGTGTACTCATCTGCGAAACATACTCCGTAAAAGACTGGGAACTTGAATCTTCTAATGATTGGTTTATGCTTGACATCTGAAACTGCACCTCTCTTGGTACTGTATCATCAGCACTCACGTACAATGTATTTTCTTCTATTTGATCAGATTTAAAACCTGATCTTTCCTGTTTCTGTCTTAACAAAGGTGAGCTTGGTTTTGTACGTGGAGGAAGCTGTTCAAATTCTTTAGCTGCAGTCTCACTCAGGTAATTGAAATCATTCCCTCTTCTCTCACAGCTCAATTTAAATCCAGAATCATGGAGCTTATTATTTTGCTGAACTTCATTCTGAAATGAAAGAAACCTGTGTTCACTCTCCCTGACCTGCAGATCCATCTTCTGTTTCAAGTTCTCAACCATGCGCTTCTGTGCTACCAATTCTTCCTCGAGCTTCCTGCACTTCTGGTGATAGTCCATTTCAGCCTGCTTCCCTTGCTGCAGTTGTTCGTGACATTTTTTAAGCCTTTCTTGCAGATCTTCCATTTGCCTCTTGTACAACATGATGTTTTCCTCAGCCATATGCTTTTCTTGCTGAAGAGCAACACATTCTAGTTTTATACCAGATATGTCCTTTTCTGTGATGCTATGGGATTCCAATAATTTTTCAACTTTTTTCCTAAATTCCTCAGCAGAGTGCTTAAATTTAATGGATTCTTCCTGAAACAGGATCATCTTCTTGCGTGCCATCTGTTCATCCAGAGTCTTCTGATGGAGTTCATCCTGCAATTTTTTTAATTTGCTACTTAGTTCTTGTATATGAGCTTGTTGCAGTGCTATCTTCTGCTCACTCATTCTCTTTTCCACAGTTAGAGCATTCATCTGAGCATTTAAATTTTTAACCTCCCGGTCAATGCTAAGGGTGGAAGCACTTTGTTTATCAAATTTTTGTTTATAGTCATTAGCTAAGTCTTTTGTTTTTGCAAGATCAACTTCTAGGCTTTTGATTTTACATATAAATTCTTGCTCAATTATTGTTTGTTTGTGCAATTGTTCATTTGTTGTACGCAACTGTTCTTTGAAACCATCTGCTAGGGCTTTCAATGCATCATTTTTCTTCTGAATATTTTCTTTTTCCAAAGTCATCTTCTCCGATTCAGACTGAATTTGTTTCATCAGTAGTTTTGTTTCAGTGTTCCATTTATTAAGGTCTTCTATCTGTTGTTTCAATGTCTCTGACACCTGATTGCTTTTGGTTAATTCATTCTTCAGCATCTGAATTTCATGCTGGTTTTCTTTCTCTACTTTTGTTTTTTGAAGCAACTGTTCTTTAATTTTCCTATATTGGTCTTGAAGATTATTTGCTTCTCCTTTGCATGACTGGGTTCTGTGTTCAGCTGCTAGCTTCTCTTTTTGAAGGGAACTGATTTGTGAATTTAAATGTTTGATAGTGATTTCAGTTTTTGTCTGCGATCTGGTTAATTCCTCTATTTCTCTTTTTAGCTGTGTCTTTTCTTGCTGAACAGATTTCAGGTCCTCCTGATAGTTCATCTTAAGTTTTTTAAGATCCATATTTTCTTGCATCACCTCTTCGGCTTTACCTGTGGTTCTCTGTAGCTGCCTGTCCAGTTCTTTCAACTGTTGCAAATATCCCTGCTCTACTTGGTCCTTTTCCTCCAACCTAATTTTTAGGCATTTAAGTTCACTGTTGACTTTATCTAGTTTTTCTTTTAATAAACGAGACTTTTCTTCTGTTGATGATTTTTGAAGCTCAATTTCATTCAGTTCATACTTCAGGTCTTTAATAGTTTTATCAGCTTTTTTGTTAGCAAGGGTCAACTCATCTATCTTTTGTTGAAGCTCTTCTACTTTTTTGGCTTCTAGTTTCTTCTGGAAACTTGTCATTTCAGAATCAATCCTACACTGGCTGCCTTGCCCAGATGTGAAAGTTGGCAGGGAAGTTTCTCTAGTTACAGACCATGTGCCTTCAACAACCTTCCTTCTGGACTCAGTTCTCTCTCTTTCTTGAAGCTTTATTTCTGATATGTTCCCTTTAAAGTCAAGATCTTGTTTCATTTGCTTGATGAGCTTCATAAGTTTCTCTTCTCCATCTGTTTTTTTCTTCAGTTCCTGCATCAAGGTTTTTTTTTGTTTCTCTAAATCATGAAGATTAGTATCTTTTCTTCTTAGAAGCTCTTCAAGGTTTCTTCTGGTAAATGTGCTTTCTTCTATTTGATTTTGAAAAGCACGGAGGTTTTCTTCCAGTATACTTCTTTGAGTCTCTGCCTGAAAAATGAACTGCCTTACACACTCCAACTCCTGCTCTGCATCTGCTTTCTCTCTCTCAATGCTTTCTAGATCTATACGACACTGCTTTGCCTCTTGCTCAGCCTTGGTCTTCTGAAGACAGATCTCCTCCATGTCCTTTTGCTGCTTCTTCCGCTCTTTTTCTGCAGCTTCTCTCACTTTAGGAAGCTCTTGTTCCACTTGGATTTTTTGTTTCTTCATATTCTCCAACATCTCCTCAAGTGTTTTTACCTTTACAATGAGTTTTTTATTCTCATCAGCTGTGCTATTTTGCTGTGCCATTAGATCTGAATAAGCCTGTCGTGCAGATGCTTCTTTATTCTTTAAAATCTGTAAAATATAAGATAAGTTGGAATGAGCTTTCTGTAATACAGCATATGGAACATATTAGGCTTTTAGAAAAGCAGAAGGGAAAATACTTACTCGTGTATATATGGTATGTCCAGAAAGCAGGACGAGCAGTTCCCACCACCATCACCTTCTCTTGAAGGCTTCAGGAAGTTACCATTAGCCAGATATGAAACCCTTGACAAAGACATCCACAAAGCGAAGAAGTCCTGAAGCCTCTCACTTCAGTCAGATGCCTCTTAGCAGAAAGCAACACCAAACAGCTCACTTTGGCTTTCTCTCCATAAAAATAGGTAGAGTAAACAATGACCCAAACACAGTGTGCAAGAATTCCCAAGGAGAAAGTGGGCTACCATTTCTCTATCAGTTCAGCAGAGACTAGAAGAAGGATTTAAGCTTGCAAGCACAAATGACACAAGAAAAGTGTGGAAATCCCCTTCAGAAAAAGAAACAGTATCTTAGAGCCAAGATGCAGCAGCTTCAGAGAGAGCAGTATCCAAGCCCCTGCACATCTGTGCTCCGTGGTGTGCTCCCCAGTCCCAATGCCCCCACTGACTCAGCTGGGGGACGAGACGGAGCACAGCTGTTCTGCAGTGTAGACACAGACGTGTTAACATGGTAATTAGGAAAATCCTAATGAAAACCAGTTGGCTGGTAGTCTCCATATATTGGCAGATCCAGAGCAAGTCTTTCAAGCAAGAAGTGTAATCACCAATAATAATATGGTCGAAACTATACATACCTTGTCTTCATTAGCATTATTGTGGTGCTAAATTACCAAATGTGAGCTAACATGAAGTAAGAACACACCTATATTCATATGATCATACAAACAGGGCATGAAGAGTAATGACAGCAATGTTTTCAAACAAATAAACTATTAGGTTACTTAAAATTTACCAGATTTACTTGATTTTTCATTTGATATCTGAGACATTTCTTAAAAGGCTAATGCAAAGGCAGCTTCTTCAGTTCCTTTTCATATTTCTGTATTATAATTTTGAACAGTCCCCAATAGAAACAAAGTATATAAATTGATTTGTAATCAGATCTTTTATACTCACATAAACACAAAATCTAATGTATTATGTTTGAAAAAGAAGATCTAAAAATATAGATACAGTAACAAACTGTATCTTAGATTTCATTTTTCTAGTCAACATGCTGAGCATCAGTTGGGTGGAGAAAAGGATGGCAAATATTAACACAAAATAAATATAAAAATTGATTTCCAAGAACTTAAAAATCTTAAGCATCTCAAAATGCAGGATTATTTTAATTTATTAAAATTGATACAGGATTATCATATTCATTGTTTAAATTATGTTCAATCAATCATAAATCACTTGACCTTGACATATTTTGTGATTCAAATTTTGATTTGCATTGATTTAGAATCATTCTTAGATTAACTCTTTCATTTGCATTGCATAAAAGCTCTGGTACCTTAATAATAGTTGTGCTCCATTTCTCTTCATTATCTTTGTCTCTCTGTTTTTGTTTTTCTTTTTTTTCAAATGAGCCTTTTATGCCTACTTTTTCACCGAATGTTTTCTGGAGTTCAGTGGTTTGTCCAGGGACCTTTGTGCAATTACCCTTCTCTCTACTGTCTACTTCTGAAACTAGCAATAAAGTTTTACATTTCTGACCCTGTTCTAGCATGTCTTCTCTACTCTGCTTCTTCCCACTTCTTTTTATGCTGTCCAAACCATAAGTGTTACCCTGTGGTATTTTCTTCACACTTACTTTCTCATGGTGACTTAAAAGAATTTTTGCTAATTCATGTTCTGATAATGGAAAATAATCCTCTCTCCCAGATAAAATTCCTGAGAGACCTAAATTTGCATTTAAATCACCAGCATTTTCTAACAATTCTGGATGTAAATGCTGATCATTCTGTACTGGTGATACTTGAAAATCTAATGAAAAGGATTCAGAGACTTTTGCTGCACAGTGACTCTCTGAAACATTTCCTGAAGAAACAGCCAAAATTTTTTGCTCTGTATTCTTGGCTTGATTTGAATTTAAATTTGATCTCTCTAGGAATTCATTTTCTACTAGGAAGTAATCTTTATCCAGAGATGCCATCTGCAGTTTGTCAGTATTCCTTTCAACATGACAAACACCAGGATTGCTCACAGATTGCAAATTCAAGTTTGTTTTTTCACTTCCATTGTGCACTGCCAGCTCTCTGAAAGAGGACGCAACTTTCTCTAAAGATGTTGCATCCGTTGCACCTGAAAGAGAACCACCTTTTTCACCACATACTTGAAGCTCTCTGTCTTCAGATTTTAAAATATTTTGGCTTTTGCTTTCTGTAAAGCAATGCTCTTTATGCTGACATTGAAAATGAGTTCTCTGTGAAAAATGTTGCTGTTTGTAAGGGCTGATACCCAGGGATTGCTTTGCAGTTTTTGGAGTTACTTCAGCTTTCTTTATTGTTAGCTCAAAATCAGTTTCTGATTGCATCTCACATTCTTCCTTTGTTGAAACATCACTCCCTGCCTTTCTTGAAGGTTTTTTTCCTGTGGTTTTGTGTATCATTTCCACTTCAGGTAACTTCTTTGATTTCCCCTCTGTTTTCTGTCTCTCTCCATTAGCAATTTCCTCATTTAATATGTCACTAGGGTCATTATTCACACTCACATAGATTTCAGTTGAAACAAAACAATCTTTTCTGCCTTTTTTTTTGTCTTTACTTTGATTACCAAAACCCATTAAACTCTCCTGCTCTATATGTAGCTTACTGTCTCTGTTGCCACTAATGCTACTTCCTTCACCACTGAAATTTAGAAGTTGCTTAAATATTCTATCAGTTTTGATTTTATCATATCTGTCTACAAATAATTTTCTTCTGTTCATTTCCAGTTTATTTTCTGTGTATTCAAGTTTACTGGAAGAGTTCTGGTTTTGCAAATATTCCACATCCATCATGCTTTCATTACGTTCCTTTTCTTCTCTCAATTCAAGATCTTCATTACATCCCAAATGTTTAAAGACTTCAGCTGACTTCACCGGTTGCTGGAGTTGATTCTCTTCTAGTAAACTCTGAGCATGACAGCACATGGATTAAACTGAGATATGATGGAAAGTATCTTATTTTTTCCTTATTCTCTGTTTTCTTAATGTCATTACTGAGAGGAAGAAAGACTGGCATAAAAGAAAATCTTGGGAAAATCACAGATTTCAGAAGTCTGCAAAGAATTTTTCTTCCCAGAAGAAAAAAACAAACTTATTTCTCTTTTGAAAAAAGATTGTTCTTTTTCTGATTTTCTACCCTGATTAAAGAGAAAAAACCCTATTATATTATTTTGAGACTGGGAACCTGCTTAGGTTACCCTCAAAGCTACCAAAGATTTAGAAGGCTGACAGGGGGTAGTGGAGGAAGAAAGATGGGGGGCATTTGATTTCAAAAAAAAGCAATCCTGGAGACTAAGAGCAGACTGAAACTCTACATTTTGAAAGATTCCACTTGTTCTTGAAGAACATGAAGTCTATTGACATTCACAGGTTTCTTGATCTTTGTTCTTTGACTGACTTTTTCTCCTTGATGCCACTATCATTATTAGTCATACTAAATCCTCAGTTATAATGGCTACTTATCAACACACAATATGTATTTCCATCAGTTTGCTCCACCACTTCATGATGCCCTAAGATACATGCTGTTGTTCATGTTGGTTCAGAGGTATTCAATAGCAAGAAGAGCCAATAAAGACAAAAACAGCCCCAGAATTATATAACATTCATTTAAGAAGTTTTCTTCTTTAACAGTAAAATTAAAATTTATACCCACACAGTAGTGTTCTCCAGTTTTATCCAATTTATACAGTTAATACTAAAACAATGTAGTCCTTAAAGAATGACTATATAATCTCTTTCTGAGAGATAGTTTTCAAAAGAAAGTGAAAAATTTAGAAGGGTTTTTTTTTCTCAATTATTTGGAAGGTTTGCTCTGCAGCAAGCATGTATTTTGAGTAATTTGTCTGCCCAATTTCAATAACCTACTCTTGCTACTAAAATCCAACTCTAGGCATATATAAAATGCTGTTTGACCCCAAGGAATCAATACAGTAGAAAGGCAGAAAAAAATAACTGAACAGATGAAATTTACTTCAGAAATTAATTAAGAGGCCAACTTATCTCCCTATTGAAAGGCTGGAGGTTGTTAAGTGGGCCAGAATGTATACTATGGAATGTTAAAAATATGTATACACAAGGTATACATGGTGAGTTTGCCTTCATCTTAATGTCTGCTTTTATCCAAAAGATCAAGCCCAAAGGTATAAAAATTGAAAGTATTAGCATTTAAATTTAAACTACATCTCCATCAGAATTCAACGAATCATAGGATCTTTCTAGGTGGAAGAATTGGTAAAATGTATGGATGGTACAGGGTTTTGCTTATCTGAATGATAACAGTGCTAACATTGCTACATTCCTGTATAATGTGCATAAGAAATTTTAGTTTTCCACATCTGCTGGTAACTTTGTGAAATATTCCAACAGGTATACTGCTATTTGTTTCCCTAGATGTTCTTTTTGCTTGGTTGACTGCCAGAGAATGACCTACCTCTTCCTCTTCCAGTCTTTTCAAAGAATCACCTGCAAACTTAATGTATTGGGTCATCAAGGTCACTAAAGCAGTGTATCGAGTCCGTAGATCCATGAACTGCAGAGAAACAAAGATGGGGGTAAGTGTCACAGAGGTAAACACTCCCATTAAGCTTGAAAGAAGTGACAGACACTGCTTTAGAATATATGCTGATTTTGATTTCAAAATCATGATTGTGGAATCCAAAGTTCTAATTTTGATTCCAAAATTCAATGCTGTCAACAAAGTGCACTTGAACAAATATATCCTAAGGATCTATGAGCAGATCCACATGAAGAAGAAATAGAAGACAATGTTTTGACTTCACAGTCACTTGATTCTTCCCCCTGTTCGAAAGGGGCAAGCCATTATTCCTCTTTCTAACAGGTAGCAGGGAGACAGATTTATCTTTCTCACCCAAATGAGGCTGATTTGCCTTGGAATCTATCAAGGTGTTCAGATCTGGTAGGTTTTACTATGGTCAAGATGAATTTATTGTTAACTGTGATCAAGATTCAGTCCAGAAGTAGTTCTAAACAGTTTTACTGAGGCACAGTTCTCATACAGTTTTTTATAATTTGGGTGACTTTTTTTAATCAGCTGCATTATATTGTCTTGCTACCAAAATGCAGCATAAAGAACAAGAGACTATTTGCTATATTGTGTATCTATAGAGAAAAAACCCATACAGTAGTGGATTTTAAGATAAATCTTTCTTGGATTACCGTATTTAATCATTAATAAATCCAAAACTGAATTCTTGTGTTTACTCTGTTTTAGGCAAAAAGTCACATTTTCCTGTCATAAGAAACCCATTTACCTCTTGAATAATGAAATCTGATGAGCTCTGCATTCTTCGGCGCTTTACTGGAGATTTTTGTTGGGAATCAACCATAGCTCTGTAGGTCATGGTCTGCAACTCATAGTCCTGTACAAGAGTAAATACAAAAAATCATTGGCATTATGCATGGTACTGACACTAAAAAAACAGGATTATAAGTCTAATGTTATTGTTACCTTCACAGCAGCTGAATATTGTTCTGAATACTTCTGGCATTCATCTATTTTGCTTTGTTTCATTTCAATCTCAGAAACCAGCATCTGTAAATATGAACGTACATTTTCATCTTTAAAAGTAATTTTATTACTATTTTAATTAACATTTCTACTTTATCTAACATTATCTAACATAAATAGATGGTTCATTAACATTTACTTTATCTAATATGCTCCTATCCATTTGTGTATGAGTAATTACGCTCAAGCCTGTGTCCTCAGCTTTATCAGATTTAGAGTACAGAAGTAGTGAAAAAACATGTCAGGTTAATAGTTGATGAATGAACTTAAACAAAATCAGGAATATATCATTTCATGCATATACTTTATTATCCTGTCTATTTATACTGCATTTCCTTCTTGCAGGAGAGAGATGTTGAGTTTAGCTCTGCTTCCATGAAAATATTTCTACATCCATAAATTTAAAAAAGCAGCACTGAAAATGAAATTATGTTGTAAGGGGAGTCCAGGAGTTTTAAGGTTTTGATGTTCTTGCACACTTGAGAACCCAATAATCTGGTCTATAAAACAGTGACAATAGTCACTGGGTGATATATTCATGGCGGCAGTATAAACACAAAACCATAAAATGTGGTGATTATTTGGAGTTTTACAATAAGGGCTGATGGACAAAAGCCCCTCATATTAATAAACAAGATTGAGATCCCTGATATTGTAATTCTTTGGTCAGTGCTTACTATAGTGGTTTGCCACAACTGACATGCCTTTCATACCTTATGCTGGTTCAATTGCTTAGCTAATGCTTTACTATTTTCAGGATGTTTTTCTTGAATCTTTCGCTGAGTATCTTCCATTTGTTGAATCCAAGTGTCCAAAGAATTGTAAGTATCTTTATAATACTTCAGAGATTTATTAATACCTTCTAAGTCACGCAACCTGATTTTATTTTAGAAGACAAATCAAAGGGGAGAAGATGATTATTAAAGACAAAAAATGCAACACTAAGGCAAATACCGCTTTAAAGGCTTAAAATTCCTTAGCTCTGTCACAGTTCACAGTATAAACATACTAAAGCAACACTAATTAAACAGCAAATTCACTTCTCAAACGCTAGGGCCCCAGCTTGATGAACTCTTTCCATTTGTCAAAAAGGACATCCAGGAGAGATCCTATTAAACAAGAAACTCTAAATACCCTTCATTAGCGTGTCCAACTGCTTGAAACTCCATGACCACAGGAAACCTCAAGAAAGAGGGAGGGCTCTGCTACAGCAATCAGCTCTGTTACAAGAAGTGAGAGTATTTAAAGTGTGACCTATGAATCAAGAAGGTGTGTACCATACTGGAGTCAAGTAGTGGTTCACCATACTCTCCGTGCCTCCCACTAAAGACTGCAAATATGCTAATGTGCAAAAGTAATTGAACATGTACATCTAATTTTAAATCATGGTTTTGACCTAAAAAGAGAGTTCTGTGTACTTCTTTAAAGTAATTTCCATACTGAGGCAGGTACTGACAGTTTTTCTTTCATGATCCTTATACTTGTTATCATGGTGTGATTTTGGTGGTTGCTCTGTGCAGAGCCAGAAGTTAGACTTGATGATCCTTGTGTCATCCTTCCAACTCAGGATATTCTATGATTCCATTTAAAAGATCATATAAATATTACCACTCAACACTGCAGAATAAAGAGAATTAAACAACTTTTTCCAGTTTGACTTAGAATGAATACTTTGAATTGCTCTAGTGTTGTTCTTAAGACTCCAAAAGAAGATTAAAAAAGAGCAAGCAAAGGAAATTTTTTTGCTCGGGTTTCATACTTACACATGCTTTAAAGCTAAAAACCATGAAAAAGAGAAAGGATCATGATAGCTGCAGCCAATATTTGTACATATGCTTGTATAATGATTATCAGTGTCAAGCTGGTAAGAAGAAGCAGAGATAATATTTGCAGAAAGCAGCTTGTTTACAGCTCTACTGTTATAGTTATCACAATCTGTCCTATTTACACCAGAAGCCACTACATATTAGCAGACATTTTTCAGCAAATTCTGTTCAGAATACAGTCCTAGGAGGAGAGCATGTGGTTCATGCTTACTCTCTTGACGAAATAAGAACACTTCAGTACCTCATAAAACAACTGTTTAATCATTTAAATTATGTTATTCTAACACCTGATGCAAAATCAGAGGTGGAACTTAAGCTAGCTATTCTGCAGCCAGCTTTAAAAGAGTGACCTTTTTCCCATCTTCTTTCTAACTTCCAGCAATGTTGAACAGAAACAACTAAACTAGTTAATTACAAGTGAATAACTTCAATATTGCACCTGAATGTATATTCACCCTTTAGAAAAGGAGGATAAAAATGTGACAGGTTGTTGTGTGAACTTTTACAACAACAGCACTATTTTCAATATTCTTTTTCAGGCTACCTATAATGACAAACTCAAGTACATTTCAAAGGAATTAAGTTCAGACTGCACAGTAAAGAATTTCTCAACACTTGCCCATACTTCTTCCTTCAGCCTCTACAGTTCTGCTACAGGACTGTAGAGACTAAAGAAAAAAAGCATTTCCAGGAATTTCATGGACATGTCCTTCAAAAATACAGAAGGACATGTTCCTGTTCTGCTGTATCTGCACATCTACATAGGCATGTGCACTTGAGCAACATTTTTCAGTGTCAACTTGACAGTAAAGGGCTGAATTTAGAGCACTATCTCTCTACTGGATATTTAAAAAAATAAAAGGCATTTCGCCAAAAACTCATTGCATCAAAATTCTTACAGAAGTCAATGGAAGCTAAGAACTTCCAGACTTAACACTTGAGTAATTAAAGGCAAATTAAGGTGTATCCAATCATAACTGGTGAATCAGCTCATCAATTTAGCCCATGAGAACTAATTATGTGGAGAAACAGATGGTATTTCCATAGGACTGCCAGGCACTTCTGCTGGTTTGGGTTTTTTTAATGAAAAATACAATTTATCTCCAATGTATTAGTAAGTAGTAAATTTTTGTATCTTGTTCATCTTTTGAAGCTTAACAGTCACAGATATTCCTAGTGGAAAAGCAAGGCAATGTTGTCAACAGCACAATAAAGGTCTTCATCCCAGCACATTCCAAAAACAGTTCAGGCCTGTTTTAACATTCATTTCTGATTGTTTTTCCTCAGAAATTAAAAAAAAACAAACTCAACGAAACAGTATAGAACATGAACAGATCATAATAAAAAGTCATACAAACCTATTTTCAATTTGAGAATGAACATTTTGCCACCTCTCAGCCAACTGATCAACTTTTTCTTTATGCCAGTCAAAGTCAAGATCACGTTCCTTGTGCATTTTAAACATCTGATCGCTGATCATCTTTGCCTTCTGCAGTTCATCCTCTAAGGCATGGAATGTTTGTCTTTTCTCATCTACTTCAGACCTCCATTGCTAGTAGGTGATAAAAAAAGTTGTAAATAACTCCTAAATTATGACACTATTTTATAAATTAGTATTTTACACAAGTATGCTGTATAAATGAATCAATAAAAATGTTTCAATTAACATTTTACTTTTGCTTGCTCAAATACTCAAGTGGCACCAGAATGGGTCTGAAGCAATAAACTGCAAAATAATTTTAAGTAACAGCAATTCCCACAAGACATAAATCAAAATACAGAGATCAAATGAACACACTCCCCTTCTAAACTACAGCTTTCAAAAAAAATTAGTGGGCAGATGCCAATCATTCTATCTAGCAAAAAAGCATTACTCATAATCTGTAATATCAAAATGAGTTATATACAGCAAACAAAAAATGCTGAACTTCAATCTTTCCATTTCTCAAAGATATTTTGCCAAACTTCCTAAGCAACCCTGACTAGTACACCAAAGCAGTAGCAAGAATGTTATTGGGCTCAAATTTTCATAATATATGTTTATGTTACCCTAAGTATATGCTACCTTCTGAAGAGCCAAGAAAATCTTAGTGCAACATTAACAAGTGCCACTTTCGAAAGTTCCGATACTTCAACACATTTTGCAACAGCAGGAAAATGCTTTTAACTTATCCAAACCCTAAAACTCCAAAGCTGCCATTTTTTTCTGAAATATCAATCCTAATACCACCCAGAACTAAATACACAAGACAGTGTTAGATACACTATGGAGTGTAGCCTAATGAAATCAGGTGTTACAAGACAGATAGCTTTTGTTTCATTTTTTTGATGTCCCCATGAAAAGGCACCAGTCAGCTCTTACCTTTAATGTACCCATCAGATTTTCAATATTGTTTTTGTCAGCTGTTACTGCCTCTTCTTCACACAACTTAGTTTCATAGTGTTTTACTAATGATTCTGCTGTTTGGGTGTTCGTCAGCACCAAATTTATAGTTTTTAATCTGAAAAACAGACCCCCTGTTAACTGAACCATCAATACCAACACTCAAAACATTTTATTTTTCAGCCTTTTCATGTCACACGGTACCCCTTTATACAATGCTACATGCTAACTCTCTTTTCCTTGATCAGTATCATTCATACTAACAGTTTTAATTTAAGAGAAAACTGTAAATGAAAACATCTGATGGAAGACAACCCAGCACGTACTTATCTATGAAAATGGAAGACATGGAGTAAACTTGGTTCATGTTTTGTATAACAACATTGAGTTCAGAGCGCAGAGTAGGAACTGAGGGTGAGCCAGCAGCTTGACTGAAAAACTCTTCACATTTGTCTGTGATGACTCCCAAATCATCCTTTAGTCGATCCAGTTCTTTCTTCAGTTTCTGTAAAATGAAAGGTGATTGATAGTGCTTTCATCCTACATCAACCTGATATATACTCTCTCTATATATATCATTATGAGAACAGGTCTGCGCTCCTTTGTTTCTTTGATGATGACACTGCAGAAAAAAACTAAAGACAAATGTATGTGTAATAGGGAAACTAACAGAGTTGCCATTTATCAGCATCTTTTTGCCCACAAACACGAGCTAAATATTTGACTCCTCTTTTCATGGCGCAAACCTTCCTGGCTTACACTCAAAAGTTGGGATATATTTGGGGTTTTTATATATACAATTTTTCCTAGGTGAAACAGACATTCTCAAAGGCTCACCTCTTGCTCTGAAATCCTAAGCACATTTTCATGTACATCATCCCTTTCCATTGGTGTCCGGATCTGCCGTATTAACCGTTCCTCACAACTCTCCAATCGTAGCCTGATATTTCTGACTTCAGAGATGTACAGATTGTAAATAGATTCTTCCTGTTCCTCTGTTGAAAGAATTAAGGCACATATTAGCCAGCAAAGTCATCATGTCATTTTCACCATAACTTCTCACACTTTTTATAAAGTCATTGCTCTACAGATCTTTTAATGACTGGCCAAAATGGCATCAGTTTCCACTGGGACATAAATCCTCTTTCAGATGCACAGGGCACCATGTCTTTCCTGAAGTTTAGTGAACTTTGCTAATGAAGTAATCAGCTTTGCACTACTGTATTTCTTTAAGTCAACAACTACTCAACAGTAAATCAGAAGAGCTATTTTAAGCTTTCTCTCCTCACTGTATTAATATAGTGTTAATTAGTGTTAAGAGAGCAGTAACTACAGGCATCCTGTGGAGCTAGGAAAATAGCTAGGATATTTTTCTTGCCTTAAATGGGTGAGAAAAGTTCTGTGTCCTGGTTTGTGACACCCTAGGACACTCTCTTATGAACCCAATAAAGTAATCAAGCTTTTTTCCCAGCATTCAAAAACAAGAAATGTAGGACTAAGCAGTGAGTTCTAATACACACAATAAATTCTTATGTGTATTTTGTAGCATTTGTATGTTATGTAACACATCAGTATTTTTATATAGCTTAATATATACAAAGTTAAAAAAAAATAAGAGTTTCTATGCAATGCAATTGCACACATTATAAAAATGACTCTGTTCAAAAGAACACAGGCACTAACAATATCACCATGATAAAAGAGGTCTCAAGATGAAGAACAAAATCTCTCTCATAAGGGCATCTTTCTACTGTTCTAAACTAAGTTTTACCTCTTTCTGCAGACTTGAGAAGCTCCTGATAGTATTGCTTGCAAACATTAACTTCCCTTTCCAGCTGTGCAGTATCAGAGCTTGTAAAGATTTTGGACTCCCGGCTGTCTTCCACAAAATCATCAAAACGGGACTGTAAATTGCTTAGAACCTGCTGATGTTCACCTGGCAGCATTGTCTTTATCTGTAACAGATTAGAGACCCAAAGCACAGTCAGCAATGGTGTGACTCACACAGTTCCTGTGATACTTTTTACCAAAAAGCAATACTGATCAATTACTAAGATGGTAAAGTCAAAGAATTGAAGTTCTGAAAGCTCACTGTTCCTTAGCTGGAGCCTACTTGACAGCTGATAATTTACACTCAACATTAAATCCTTTTCAATCTTTCCCATCAGGAATGGCCTTTGTTAAGCCAACCCTACACTGGACCTCATTTCTCCCATCTAATACCATGCAGCAACAAACAATAGCAGGGACAAGTACAAACGTTTCAAGAATTATCTCAGATTCCTCCTTCCAACAGCAACAGTGATAAAATAGGAGAGTGTTGTTTTCTGTATTGCAAATATTATGTGCAAAAGTTTGTGATCTCAGGCAGTTTTAGTCATCCTGTGACTTTCTAGTAAATGGTTAAGAGCCCTTCCTAGTCATAACACTTACTGAGGCAACATTGCCAGCTCGAACAGCTTCAATTTCATTTGTCAGGTAATGCCAGGACACCACACTCTTCATGTTTACATGTGACTCGTGCCAAAGGGCCAGAACATTCTGAAATTGCTGTTCAATCCTGAAACAAAAAAAAATTTTCCAACTTCACATCAGGGTAACACATGAAAACGAAAAAGAAACAAAATAACCCCAAAGAAACACAACAAAAACTGTGAGATATTCTTTTAACCCAAGCTTCATGTAAGTGGATTTTCATAGAAGATAGGTAGTTTTACTTTGTCCCTACCTGTTGGCTGTATCTATTGCTTCTTTGTTTGGTGGAGGAACTGTAAAGCATACAGATGGAACCATGGCCTCATTACCACTTGGGCTAATGACTTTCCATTTAGCACGATGGGAGTTGTTTGCTAATACACACTCATCATCTTTGTAAATAGTTATCTAGTATTAACAGAAAAGCAGAATAATTTGATGAGCCAAGCATTACAAAATAATTGTACAAAGCACTTCTGCAAATGCTGTCAACAAATAAGCAACGGAACAACAAAACCAATGTTCTAACCAAAGGATTTGCTCTTGTTTACTAGGGTGGAAGAAATTTACAGCCCAGCTTTCTCCAGGAACATGGTAATTAATGAAACTTCAGCTGAATTCTTACATCTGTCATTGGTTTGAGGAAATTTTAGTTTCTAACCTCAATTTGTCTATAGTCACAGATGGCTTTAATTGGAATGGATGTTTTGAGTGCACAGTCAGGGTTCCTTGGCTTCAGCTGAATTATTGCCTTTGCTCTTCCCACAAGGCCTGCTACTGTGCTCTTATACTGCAAGAGTTGTTCTTTTTCTTCCTAGAACAGTTAAGAAAAGAATATGTCATAAGAGATGTCCAGAATACAGTACTGCCTCTTTGATCCCGTTATGCTTTTTTTTTCTGCCCCGACTCCTTCTACTGTGTTTCCTAAAAGTAACACGTTTTCAAAAAAAAAGTATCTTTTTGAAGCCACTGTCTTTCCACATCTAGTATTGTAAATCTAAATAAATAGAACAGTATTTAAAAGTTATAAAAAATAGTAATTTATTTATAAGTTCTGAAAAAAATTAGCATTTTTTTCCTTTACTTTAAATGAATAATCTTAACAAATTTTATATCCCACCATAACCTACACATTTCTTGTTTCGTTGTAACTCCTGCTAATAGCATCCTACCAAAGATCTTACCATAGACTCCTGGACAAGGTCTTCCAGCCTATGAAGACTGCTTGATCTATCACAACTGTATTTTCGGTATATGGTATCTTTTAAATTCTTCAAATATTCCATGGCATCTTTGGAATCACTGAAAAACTAGGATAAAATAATTATCTGGGTTATTTTTAGACAAAAAATACAGAATCAGCTACATTGAAGTTTTCAAGTGCTGTCTTTTAAAACAACCTTTTTGAGAAAAGTGACCACTGCACCACACTCAGGTACTCATGATCTCATGTCTAAATGTACTCTTCAAAAAGGCACACACTTGTTCTTGGTATGAACTACATGCAAAATTAATTCTGCAGTTATTGAACCCTTAGTTAAAGACCACTCCTGCAATGAAAAAATTTTATTAAGCCAATCTTGCTTTCCATAGAATTACAATTACTTTCATTTAGAAAGCACAGACAAAGCCTACAAACCATAGAAACCAGCTTCAAAATCCAGGCAGCACAGCTGAGGCAAACATTTTGTGCAGGAATGGAAATGAGCTGCCACACCTGGCAGTTCTGCAAGGGCATCTGCACACCCAAACAAGGATCCTGGTTAGGCACGATTGGGAAGGGTTATCCCATTCTCTCCAGTAAGCCCCATTTCTTAAATCCAGAATTCCAATTTGTTCCCCTTGGTACAAGGATCTCAAATTGCTTTGTCTTCTCCCATTCCCAACTTTGGGTTCTCATCCTTCTCAGTCCAAAGGCATCTCACCCATTCATCACCTCCCTTTCTCTTCGACCACACAACCCAGAAGACACTAAGGATTCATCTTTATAATTTAGATGTTTTAAATTAGTAGATGCAAAAACAAACAAACCCAACAAAAAAACCTCCTCTGTCTATCATGCAAGTAACTTCATTTGCTGAGTATGTGAATGGGTGACAAAGAGATAATCAGACGGGAGTTTTGTGGGATGTGTCTGCTGTTCTCTGATCTGGTTATTATTAATGCTGCATGTTCCATTTTGCTTTGAGTAGTCCTGGAATAACCATCTAGAGTATGTCCTCCCACGGTCATCACTAACCACCCTCCATGCTACATCATCCGCAGAAGCTCCACTGACAGCAGTTGTGCACAACAGGGAGAGAACAAGGTTTCATTCTCAGAGTCTCTACTTGCAGCTGCAGCACTGAAAAAAATCTCAGGCCAGATTTTCATCTGCTGTGAACTGACATAACTGTAGTGAAGAAATAGAGTTGTGGAGACACTGTGGGAGCATGGCTTATCATCTAGTGATGTGCAAGACAAATGTCAATTCTACAATTACTGTGAGAGAACAACTAGAGCTTTTGGTGGAACTTTTTGACTATGAACAAAATTTAAAATATTTCATATTCTGACTGATTTACTTTCTTACCTCAAAGTATGCAGCATTTTCTCTCAAATGTTGTTCAACACAGTGGCAGAGCTGAAGAATCCAGCTCCATTGTGTCTGCATTGCAGCTCTATAGGCCTTTAAGGAAGGGAAACATAGTTTACAAATGGAAATGAAAACTAAACCTTGCATACCTTTACAGAATTTAGGAAACACAACAGTAATACAGCAAACACAAACAGCTAAAGCCTGACCACCTCACCCTGGAAAACTAAGATGCAGCAAGGAAAATTCCAATTAGATGTGAGAAAGAAACCCTGTCACTACAGCATAGTCAAACATAACAAAACTTGCCCAGAGGGACTGTGAAATCATTATCCTCCGGCCTGGTCAGAATTAGGCCAAATCCCTGAAAGCACTCCAGCTCCTACCGGGAGCTCAGCTCCTGAGATTCCTCCAGTCTAAGCTCATCTGCAACACTGTGTGCCTATTTACTCAAACAGAATAGTTGGAGTCTTGCCTGGATACAATCCGTACGCTAAAGCAGCACTGAATACACCATTAAAAGCTGCCCCGCCGGCCTGTGGGCGATTCCCGGCGCTGCGCACAGCGGCGCAGGAGCGCCAGGCACCCCGAGGAGCCGCACGCGCCCTCGCCAGCAGGGGGCGCTCCTGCCTTTGGGAAAGCCCCGCCAAACTCCGGGTTTCAACTCCTGCCATTCCCCGGTCAAAACAGTTTTCCCATTGTCTTCCAGGAATTTCAAACTGATGCACTAAGGCCTATATTGTTCTGTAGAAAACGGATAATTTTTTTAAAGAACGTTTTTTTATAAATATCCCAACATAGCATCATCGGAGCCAGCATAACCTGCACAGTCATCATGACTGCAACGGCCTGGTTTCATAACAGGCATCCTCAGTGTATTCATACAGTACACCAATGGGAACCCCTTAGAGCAGCCCATACTTTTAAAGAATAGAATTGCCCACATTACATAAAAAGTCATTTATTATTCAAAGTAGATGTCATGAGAAGGAAGGAAGGGAGAGGTTTTCTTCATGTTTCCCATTTTTGCATATGTAAACTCGAAGAGCTGAGGAACAATAAAAATACATTCCCTCTGACTTTTTTCATTCTATTATAAATCAGCATTTTATTGTTTCAGTCTTTACCACCCACTGTCTGTATCTACTGTTTCCTTGAAGGTCTAGAAGGGAAAAGTGTTTTATATTCTCCTTTGAAAACTTTTAGAACCTCACAACAGCTACAATAAATTTTTCTGTAAATTGCTTGCATATATAATATAGAGCTAGATTCAAGTCTGAAGTAAATCACATCACCTGGTCAGATTTTTAATATCCAAATAAGTTTCATAATTCACTGACAAGAAAGTTAGGAAACCAACTCTAAATCATAATAGGAACCTGCTAATATGGTAAGTGATGACAAAAGCTCTTACTGAAATTACTTTCAATCCAACAGAAAACAAAACTACGTAAGGACCGTTCTGTGCCCTCAGTCTGTCAGTGCAATTTGTATCAACAATTCTAGAAGTTGCATGACCAGAAACATCTGTACAGACCAATTAATTTTAGAGTTTAAGGAGATTTAATCTAAGCAATCCAAGGCGTAACCGTAATTTTATAAAAGTGTTTTTACTTTTCGGAAGCTGGTAGATAAATACAACAGAGATGGTGAAGAGGAAATTTTAATAGGCCCCTTTAATTTAGAGTCTTGTTTAATTTTCTCTAAGTTTGCCTTCCTTTCTCCCTTCTTCTTCCCCAAAACTCAGCTCGTTTAAATCACAGAACTTATCCTCTTGTGGTGCTGCTTTTACTAACTTACCTCAATGGTTAGCCTGGCTGGGTGGTTTTCAAGAAGCAATTGTTCAGCTATTTCTTGTACTGATTTAATAACTTCTTCTTTTTCATCAAGTTCTCTCATTAATTCCTTTTTTCAGACAAAAAAAAAAAAGTTTTAGAACTCTCTCTAATTATTAAAGATCATTTAATAATTCCCTCTGGCATATATTAGCAATACATACTGCATGGTATTCCTTTTTTCTTGTTATATTGGGGTTTCTTTCACTCCAGTCATATGCAACCTCTTCCTCCTCTTTTTCATTCAGCCATATCAACTCTCTAGTAGCACGAGATACAAAATTGTGAAGAGTATCGAGATGCCTTTCCTGATTTCTTGATGTGTTCTTTATTAAAAAAAAAAGAAAAAGATTTAAAAGAATCAGAATTTAAAGCTCATCCCTTATCAGAAATTATGCACACTGAAAAGCTGAACATGGAAGAGGTATGGTTTACATGGTTAACTTACCAATAGTTTTGAATACTGACTCTCCAGTTTGTGCAGTTTTTCTGTGTAACTGAGTTTAAGAGGGGCAGTCATTTGGATCTATATTTGGTATATGAGATCAAAAGACAATAAAAAGGTTAGATATGTTAAACCATTAGATCTCCTGATTTCATCATATGTCATGTACAGCTGAGAAATAAAGGTAACATTGTGAAAATCAAACACAGTTCTAAAATTCAACATTACTTTATGGGTCACCCAGTAAGAAAGTAATCAAAGAAATGAAGAACATGGTGCAGTACCTCACTGATTTTGGCTTCTTTAAGGCTGGATTCAAATTCCTCAATAGCTTTGTGAACATTTTTGTGATTTTCTAAATGGCTTTCAACACTCGGCAGATCTGAACCCCATTCTGCTCGATCAAGTTGAACCTTACAAACAGGAAGAAAAGATTAGCCACCATCTATAAAAAGTAATCATAATCATTAAAAGTGGTCTGTTTCTGCAAAAATTGCTACCTGCATTTCTTCCACCCAGCTCAATAGGTCCTGGACAAACTTCATGTTCACCTCTTCTTCTGTCAAATTCTGATCAACAAAAGCTGATTTCATAAGAGGTTTTCTGATTTGCATCAGTTTGAGTGTTTGCAGAGTCCCACTGTCCACTCCTGTCACATAGCTCTGAATTAACCGTGGTGGGATGCCTGATGGGTAAGCGGGAGTGATGGTTGGTGTCAGTCTGGAAGCAAGACCTGAAGAAAGGCTAGATGTCAAACTGGAAGAAGTCAAAGTAGGTGTTAAACCTTGTGTCATTGCAGCATTTAATTCAGGCGTTAGGTTTGTGGTAAATCCTGAGTTTAAGCTTTCTGTTATTCCTGATATCATCAGCTTTGTCTGCTCTGTGGTCAGCGCGTGCCCCTTGTTGTACACGGAAGAACATTCGGTCCGTAAGGCCATCAGGTCATCACGAAGTTTTGCAACTCTATTCAATTAGAATTAAAAAAAAAAAATCCCAATGAATGCTTATGATTAAGGTTTATCATGATCAACTGAATATTTATATGAGCTCACATTATCTCTTACACTTTAGTTGCACCTAAATATTTATAAGCAAGTATTTTTATCAGAAAGTACAGGGAATATCAGCTTATAGTTCTATACTGATACTAAATGGGTAAATCAGGCAAAGACTAAAAGAATGGTATGGGCACTAACATGCACTATACACAATTCCAGGGAGGAACCAGCAAACTAGGAATCTTACAAGACACTACATGTTGCAGTAGATCAAACACCTGCAGTTCACTGCCAAGAATTTATGCACTTCATCTCAATCAGTCCAAGGATGAATCCCAAAAACACTTTGGAGCCATTTCTTCATAAAACAGAATTATGCAGTTTAAATGCTTCTTTCTGCCAACACTGTACACAGTGCCACACATAACCTAATGTTACCCCACTTATTACCTGTTAATAGATACGTACAGCTGTTACCAGAAATCTAGCCTCCATTTAAAAAATTCAAAGTTAGTAAATTCTAAACGTATTTTATATGCAATAAAACAAGCTACCATCTTTACACACATATATCTAGTAAACATTAGGTTATCTTCAGGGGTTGACTTCATTTTCATAAATAAGTACAAATAGCTCCTGTTGTCTTCAATATTTGTGGGCAATGCACCCACCAGAGTATCTGGGTGATATTTGAGTGCCCAGTGACAGACCATGTAGTTTATGTATAGTTATAAAGAACTGAAAATTTTGTCCATAATGGGAATCCATATTTGGGACATTTATTTATTCACATAAACACATTGTAAAGTACCTTTGAACAAGCTGGTCTGCTTGATAGTATTTTCCATCAATAAGAATTTGGGCATCAATCACTTGCTGGCGGAGAAGATTCTCAGATTCAAGAAGATACCCAGCTATCTCTGCTTCATGTTGGAACTGGAGCCCTGACTCCAATCGCTTGGTGTCCTTAATAAATAAGAGAAAGTCATAAGCCTTGCAGCTAAAACAAAAAAGATATCAGCTCTAAGAATTCCTTTTTTTTTTTTAAACCCCAACATATCCTTATCTTGAAACAATTGTGAAGCATTTAATTAACTACAAAAAAAAAAAAAAAAGTAACTGAACACACTCTAGGCAACTTGTGGTATTTTCTTAAAGAAATGCTACCTTAACAGTACAATGAAAACAAAAGTAGCAGCTACTAAGGTTGCCTTCACAAACCCCTAAGAGATTTTTGCCATTCAACTTCTTTAAATATATGAATACAGGTAAGTAGAATCTCTGACTGACTTACAGACTGCAGAGCATTCCGGGCAAGTATCAGTTTGTCCTCACAGCTCCGGCTGTCCCTCTGGATTCTGTTTGCAATTTGCTGCAGCATTTCCAACCTAGGTGATGTCAAAGCATTTCAGGAAAATAAATAATACTATGTTATTTATATTTACAATCATGTTGAATGACTTTAAAAACAAACAGACGAATAAACAGCATCTAATACAAAGCACAAATGCATATGTCAAGTTACCTGCTCCCTTCTAAGGTTCCATTACCAAAGCTTATACAAGATTTAATCAGCGTGGGACCACAATTAACAGAAAGGAAATTCTCATTAGAGTCAACGCTGGTTCGAGTACTAGTGCTGTTGCTAAACAGCGAATCACTGCTATGATAGCTGTAACTACTGCTATTCATTTTTACATCCAGAGCACAGTTCTTCTGGCTGTTTGCATTTGCTGAAAAATGAAGATAAAACTCCTGCAAAATGTACAGCTTCTAGGGATGAAATTCCACGACTGGCTTTTGAAACACCCAGACTCCTCCTTTATATAGGCTTCAGTATGCACATTTAAAACCCAGCAATTAATATTCTGCCAGCTCTTCAAAGGATTTTACCTGGGGCTATGTACGCTACCTTGCTTTTGGCTTCCCTACCTTGCATGAAAGCTTTGCAAGTACAGACTAGGCAGCAACAATGGGGCGTCTCTAGGAAACAGACACACCAAATATTTTATTTAAGTGTCACTAAATAACTATAAACCAAATAAGAACTAAGAGAACTCCTTGCAGTATCTCTCAGACTCTTTAATGGAAATTTTCAAAACAAAGTGAAGGGAGAAATCCACACTCGACAGTAGAGTACAAATAACCTCCAGGCTGGGCTGACTCCTTTTCCTTCAAATAGAACTGCACAATAAAACTGGGGGAGAATCAGAGTTAATCAGCTCATTACAATATAATCTGAGACACCTATACACCATCCAACCTGCTGTCATTCCTGCACTGTCCAAGCATGCATCTTCACTAATTGCCCTGCCCCACTACACTGTCCTCCTGAAAATTTCCCTTCATCTTCTTCCACATTCACAGCCAATTGCTTCTAGCTGTTTTGGCCATAAATAAGTAAGAAATCTGACCACTGCTTTAAAGTTACTTTTTAACTCAAAATATGGGCTGGGGTGATTTTTTCAGTGTTTCACCCCCCTGCTTTTAGGATTCCTGGACAACCACACCCATCCCATAAGGTGACTGTTTACGCAGCAGAGCTCAGCAAAGGCACAGACACACCCCTGCAGCAATGCCAAACTCTGCTAGTTTTGAAAACTAGAGTCAGTTTGGCACTCTACTCATTGACACCATATTAATTTTGATCCCATTCACCAATCTGGCCACACATTGTCTGTTTGTGCTGATACTTTGAGATCTGCTCAAAAGGCTTGCAGGCAAAGTTTTATTACTCACCAGGTTTCAGTATTGGCTGAAGCCACATTTTTGCCAGAGTCAAATTTCACCCCAGCAGCTGTATCAACACCTCATAATGATGGGATGCACTGGTAACCAGTGCAACAAACATGGATGATGCTCTTGTGTCCACTTCAATCAATAGTTTGAACTTGGTGACTAAGCCAGAATCACTTAATGAAATTTTCTCTCTCATTTTAAGGTGACATGTAGTGACTATCACCATATAACCTGTCACTTTGTTTACCCTTCCTGAAATATGGAAAGGAAGTTAGATTCATGTTTGTTTATCTGTGCTCAGACCATGTGAATAAAATAGAAATAAACTAATGTCATTTACACATATTCTCAAGAAAGATAATCCAGCCATCTGCAAGTATGAACAGAATTTCTACTGGTGAAGCCAGACACTTTGCTTTTGGCAGGTTGGGACAGAATAACCTACAAGACCTAGTAGGCTGTATTTCTGCTGCTGCTTTCCAGTGTTCTGCTCTGCATAAGAGGGAAAACTCAGTATTGTGTGGACAACTTTGTATTCCTCCTCTACAGGAACTCATTCCACAGCAGGGTGCTATGAATCAACACCTCCTACTGAATCTGCCATTTCAGTCATGCTCTTGCTCTTGCAAGCATGACACGTGTTTAATCAACTCTGACTGTCTTTGCCCTCTAACTGAAATCTCTCTTACTGAGGACTTCCTATACAATGGTCTGGATTCCTCACACCTAGTTTCAGGTACCTAAACCAGAGAGATAGGTCACCCTGTTGTCACCAGAAAGTCAGCAACAAGATCCTCTAGGAAGTGAATCAGATGTCTCCTTTGGATGCATAAAGTCAAGCAGAATGAATCCAGACCCAGGTGTCTACAGCTACCCACAGACAGAAGCCCCAAAAACCATTTAACTTTAATTTTATTTAATTAATGAATGGATATCAGTGTATTTAATGAATGAATGCTCCTGTGTCTCCCATAGAACTTAAAAAGACATGCCATTAAGAATGCTCTCAGACTGCATCAAGACTTTAATCATGCTTAGTACATCAACAGTGATGTACAAAGTGTCCCACAGCCTATTATCATGGAAGGCTCTTACACCTTTCCACATCTAAACACTTGGTGTGCTCTCAAGTACCACTAAATTTTTAACAACCTCTACACAGCCTGTTAGCCTACAATGCTGTGGCCCAAGAAAAATACACACTTCATGTAAAGGATGAGGATGGTCCTTATATGAAATCAAGTTGAAATGAGACAGTGAAGTGATATAAACCCAGCTTTGACTAACTGCACAAAGAAGGTGGTTATATATGTGTAAAAGTGCTTTGATGATCTGAGGCACAGATGCTGCTCATCACAGCCTTCTGAGCCCACCAAAGTTGTTTACATTTGGACCTGCCTCTAGACAAGACCTTGAACAAAGGCAGAATGCTTGATCTAGAAAAATAATATGGTCATTATAATAGAAGAAGATATTTACAAATTTCAATATGGGTTAAAACAACAGAAAATATATTAACAAAGCCTGTCAAATATTCAGTAGCATACCTCTCCACTTCAGGTCGAAGGGTCTTCTCTCTTTCCAGCATGGCAATAATCAGCTTTCCCCATTCTTTTTCTATATCATTTGGATGGTAGCCTTGAGAAAGTTTGATACGTCCAAATTCTATCCAGACCTTAAAAATTCGTATATACTCGTTATTTTAAGCCACAGAAAAGGAACTTCTATACATTTCAATGAATGCTAAAACTTACCTCTAGCAGTTTATATAGATGTTTAATTTTTGATTTATCTGTCTCCTTTGGTGGAATTTCTGTTTCTTTAAACTGTAAATATTGATTATAAAGTGCCTATAGAAACATGAAAAATATCAAATTTTATTTACAGTGAATATAACCTTATTCTCTAAACCCTCTTCTAATATTCTTCACAAGCTTACCTTTATATTGTTCAACCAGAGCTCAACAAAAAACAATCAGTGACAAGCTAAAGATTTGCTTTTTATTGCTTGTATGCTAGCAATGCATCGATTATACTTTGAAAAGGTTAAAGAGTTGTACTGTTCCACAGTGAACTTGATTGTATAAATCAACAACGTCATTTGTTCAAGTATGCTTTGAGTCAGTAAGATAAAATGTAATTCCAACAAGGAGCCTAAGCTACCACACCTCACCTTCAATTCCACAGGATTGTTGGGAAATGTTCTGTCAGACATTATCGTGACATGGTGTCTGATCCACTGCATGAGGTAGTTCACCATATTCTGATATTCAACCCATTTGACTTCAACATCCTGCCAAAGCAATACCCAGATTACAGAAGAGATTAAAATCATCAAGAGCTCGCTTCTGCTTCAACTTTGGAGACTGAAGTCTTCACGCATATAGAAAATGGATTTTGAAATCCATTCTGAGACAATATTTATTTGCTCTTTAAAGATTAGATCCAAATATATGATTTCAATCTTCAGGTTTGAGCCTGAATAATTCTACTGAAAACAAAATATTTTCTAGATTAATAATTTCAAGCTGGTAAGAATCAGAAAGGCATAATTTGTACATTCACAACTGAAAACTAAGAACTGTGACTCAATCGTTCTCCAACTTCAGGCACATTGTTTTCAGTTAAGCTCTTTGTACAAACATTTTCATGTCCATGACATGAAATAGCTTAGATTTTAAAATCTCAGCCTAGAAACCCATGTCAAAGAAAAGTGTGACAGCAGTCCTATGGAAGATCTAGGTAACATTCTGGATCTGAAATTCAGTATTTTATTAATGTAGCTCAAACACTGCACAAGTGCTGTTCTCCTACTTACATTTGCACTGATGCCTTCACCACCTTCTGGTACTTTGGGAAATGCATCATAAAGTGATGACACATAAGTTATTACTGACTTCTCATCAGGTGAGGAAACATCCACATCTAAAAGAGCAAGATGGAACAGTGCTTTATTATGTAGTTATAAGAATGCCCACAAATATGCTACAACCTGCAGACAGACTGGACTTTTTTTAGTGTTGGGAGTTTTGCAACAAAGTTATCTGTAGCTCTCTTACCTTCAGGATCCAGAAGTCTGGCAACACCAAGTTTTTCTGCTACAAAAAAAGCATGCTCTAAATTTGCGAGGTTGCTTTGAACAGCAACGGTATTCATGTCTATCAGGTCCGGCCTGTCAAATAAAAACAGCAACACTTGATTACAACTCTTTACCAGTTTTAAATTACCTCTGTACTGGTAAATCAAACCATGAGCATGGACAGACACAGCAAGGGAGTTTTCATTATAAAAGGGTTTCACTAAAATCAGGTGAACAAGCTGAGACCACTGATAATTGAGGAACACAAGCAGCAAAAAACTACAATATTTTGTTCTTCAGGTACAAGCTGATTTCCAGACATCCCTTATATACATATCTATTTTCTTATGTATTCATTCATGTGCATTGACATTGTATTTCAACACCTTGTCCTTTCCACTGCCCTTGAGGGCACTGTTCTCTTTTACAGGAGAAATGTAAACTTTCTACTTTCTACTGCTTTCACAAGTTTTCAGTCATTCTACATCAAATTCTTCAGCATGTGTCAGAAGTCACAAAAACATCACTTTAATCTTTTCTGATGAGTTTTAAAGATGCCTTCTTCAAATGCATTGAAGCCCTGCTTTCAGATATACATTGGTGCCAGTAACTCTCAGCCCCATGCATTTAAACCCCCACACTTTCACCCTCCTAAACTCCATTTCCAGCCACAATACACTTGCTTTAATGGAATAAGTATCTTAAGCCAATCTTGCCTATAAATATTTTTAACGTCCATTAGTATTATCTTGTATCAATCCTGTACCATCATCACTACTTTAATATTTTCAATTAATGTAAAACTTCAAAACTAATATTGTCTTTTAAGTTTTTTATGTAGCACCTGAGTTTCAGATCTTGTGAATCTCAGTGTTATACTCCTTGCCTCTTTCAGCGCTTGGAATTCTCACAGCCGTCCACCAAAAAGAAATGAGGGATGTTCAGACATGCTGAGCAGAAGCTCATCTCACTGAAGTTAACTCGAGCCACAAGGGGCTGAAACCTTTGCCACTGGAATCCTACACTACTGAAAACCAAGCTCACCATGAAAAAAACTTAAAACACCAAAAGAAAAAAAAATGGCATACAACTTTCAGCAAGTAATTCAGTTCCTAAATTTTTCTCATTTTTGTTTCTAGAGAAACTATCTTAGTTTTACCAAGTAGAGGCTTTAAATAATTGCAACAGATAGAAATAAAGCAGTTAAATACAATTGTTCAAAATTAATCTTAACATTTCATCTGGCAGCATCCCAAATTCCCTTGATAACAAAATGGTATTAACTTTGGGAAACTCAGTACAATCCTGTCTTTGAACTAACTACAAGGGCACAGCAAATAAAAATCTATTTCTTTTCAGCCATTTAGAATCACTGTGTTCCTTGTGGTCTTTTGAAGACAAGTCTACAAGACAGATGATAACACTGCACCCATTATGCCCTGAAAGAACATTTAATAATAACAAAATGTAAGTGGTGCAATATAATCCTTCTAAGGCAGTGGGACTTTCCACTTCCAATATGCTTAGTGGGAGCATAATCAAGCTCACACTGTTTTTCTCTGAATTACAGTGCAATGAAAACAATGCAATGAAACCAATATCATCCATTGCTCTCAGCAGCACAGAAAATCCATGAAAAATAGAAGACAATGCTAGAAAAGAAAACTGAGCACCCCCATCTCCTGTTTCAGGCACAGTAATAGAGATTGTATGAGTAATAAAGATTGCTTTAACAGCACTTTTGACAAGAGAATCAGGTTTTTGTAAGCGTAACACTGTTGCTTAGGTTATTTTTTCCACCTGCCTTCTTTACATTTGTTTCACATTTGATTAAAATGTCCCAAGAATAATCACTTGCACTGCCTGTTTCATTGCCAACTCTCAGAACATGCCTTGACTATTCCCAGAAAACAAGCTGCAAGCTGCAGACACTGACACAATAATCTCCTTCAGAATAAAGCTTTAATTTAGTTGAAGAGGTAACGTTGTTCTCACTGCGATACTGCTCTTGCACAATAAATTATTTTACATCAGGGTTGTGGCTTCACCACCCAGCTGAAGAGGAGCCTACCCTCTTGAGATGCCTCTCTACCTTTTAAACCTATTTTCCCATCCCTGCAACTCCTACCAGCATTGGATTATATTACCGTTTCCCTTTGAGAACAAGGGAAATTGCAATGAATACTGCCATTTTCAGTTAATTATACACTTAGCACATAGTATACTGACCTAGATTAACTGATCTGTATTTATCTAAAGTCTTGGTCTACAAGAAAATACTACAGAAGATGGCATTCATGTCTATCCTGACAGTGCATGTCTTCGGTTTTTTAAAGCAGACAGAAGGCTCCACAGCTGACTGAGAACAAGTCCACTGATGGTTTGTGAAAGGGAAAAGACAAGTATTATCACTTGAATGCAAAAGTATTCAGGCAGGAGCCACAGCAAGATCATTCTGCCTAGGGCTTGGGGCCTCCCCCTCTGCAGATCACCCTTTCCTCATCATAAGTAGTAGAGGGCTACATTGCAAAGCCACAGGAAAAGAAGTTTACTTCCCAGAGCTCAGTAAGACTTTTTTTAGCCTAAGAAAACTGCATTCAAAAACATGGCTCAGGAAATCACTGACTGCCATACTGCTCGTTTTGTTCATTAGTGTGGAATTTTTGCAATTTTAAATAGAAAAAAATGTTATTTTTACACCCTGTAAGCTTGCAGATACCTGTCCACTAACTTGAAATAACTGCTGAAATTCCAGTTGTGATGAGTATCCTCTAACACATATTTATTTAATTTTCGTAGTTGAAGCAAACACTAGATTTAAAAGCATTGTTTATCATGTTTATCATTTCCATTTTTCTAAGGTTATAGAGCAAATATATGAGTTTTGTAGAAGTTACTTGTAATGTATTATAAATATATTTTATACCAATTTGCATTGCATTATTAAGTAGTTTTATGTGTAATCAGGAACAAATTAAACTAAATGCCCTTTAAGTAATGTACAATGACTCTACCTTCTGTCATAATATTGTGAGTCATCTTATAGCAGATTTTTCAGCAGGCTGGGGCCTTGCCATGAAAACACACATAAACATCCCAAACACCAGTTGAGTTGGAACATTCCATGCAAAGAAGATGCTTCTGCTGCAGCCACACCTAAGTCAAAGGTTTGGCTTCCACACTGAGAGTCATTAATCATTTAATTTATTAAAAAAATGGTGCCTGCCATTTGAGATCTTAGTGTAGGTGTTAGAAATTAGATACAATTTGTATCAGAAGTGATGGGGGGAAAAAAGTGTAATTCATACCACATAAATTAGGAAGCTGATAAAATTAAGATAAATTCAAGAAAAAAATACCTAGCACCACTAAGAGAAGGAAGAGAACAATATCTGAATAACAGCACATATTTCTGGTCTTTGTGCATATTTATTATGCACAAAGACTCCTTGTGCATAATAAATAACATTAGGTACATGTAGATTTTCTCATTGCTAGAATTTAATACCTAGCAAAATAGTTTAAGATCCAAACTAGTAGCTATAGTATTTGCCCATTAAAATAAAAGATTATGTTTAAAGGGGATTTGATATCTCAAAACGGAAAAAGATGTTTAACTGAACTTTAATTTTCCCAGTCGATGAAGAAATCACATCCTTCCCTATACTGTTCTGGGATGACACTTGCTTAAGTTACAAAAATATTTATCTTTACTAAAATATACATATATCAGAGTAATATTCCACATGAAAATTCTGTTAATGCATTCAGAAGCCTGAGAAGACTGAAGTTATTTACATGAACCATCTAAACTGTTTAATCTGCACAATTCTTTTTCAGTCAAAACCCTTCATGCTGCCTGAGTAATACCTGATGTTAAAGAATATCACATTCTTGGCTTATATTCAGTAGAAACACTGACATAGAGACTTTCAAGCAGAACTCACAAAAAAACATGACTGAAGATGCAGAGTGAAGTGTATCACATCACTATAGCCCAATTAGCTTTTCCACCACAATAATCAGAAAATGCCTATAGAAGTTAAACTTTTTTTTCATTGTTCACAGACAAATGAAAAGGATGGGTGCCAGAAAGACTCATGTCTCTATTACGGATGGAAGAATTACTAGAACAAATGAAAGACCACGCCAGAATACACAGTCATAGAAAAAAAAATTTAAAAACAAAAAAAATCATATTTTCTAAAGATTTTGGTTAGAAATGTTGCAGAACAGAAATATTGCAAACAAAGGAATAAAAAAAATTCATGTACAACAGAAATTTTAGTTCTATCTCTTCAAACATGCATCTCCTGTTACTTTCCCAGGAACTCTACAAATGAGATGATGAAGCAAAATATATTATTTAACCTATATAATTAGGCCTACTATTTGCCTATCTCTGAACACAGTTTCAAAAAAAACATGTTTACATCAGTCTATGTGTAAAGTTAATGTTTTGGAACTTACTAAAGAATTTGTCCCCACATCAGGTACAAATCTAAGTCTCATTCAAAACAGCTGGTCAAAGAACCTGCCTCAGAAAGACTGAGCCAACAACACAAAGAGAATGATGGCTGGATTTCAACTAACAAATGTTCTTTGTGCCCCACACACTTCTATTGATTCCCCATGTTTGCAGTGCTCACATTGTGGTGACAAGAGATCTAATCACAGTGTTGGAGGTACCTTTGCTAATAGATATGCCTACCACATTCTCCTGATTTTTTTTTTTCAGGGATAGTCTGATCATTTAGAAAAGAGGAAGAGGAGAGTTTCTGCTCAAAAATGGTGAGGAGGTTTGGCTTTGTGGCATTAGGAAGGAACAGAACTCTTCCATCATCAGAATGAAGGACCACAATGTGGACATAAAGCACAAGGTTCTGCAGCAGGTTCCTTGGTGTCAAAAACTCCATGCTAAGGAAAGTACACAAAATGTCCACTCTGATTCAACACTATTTTCCATTACATCCTAGACATCCTCCTCATTCAGGAGCTCTAGATTCACACATGATATGGTGATTAAGAAAAAAAAAATAAATTACCCCAATGCATCAAACTTCTGGGTGAAGCTGAGCTGTGATGTCACTGAAGTTAAGCAACAGTTCAGGATTCAAAGAAAATCAAATACTTCTTTTATAGGAAATAGGAAAGCTTTATCTTTACAATTGTGATAAACCAAAAAGCAGGTTGCTGCATACAGCTCTGCATATTGTTTGTTCGTATGTGGCAAAATCTTTTCTAAAGCTCCACAGGTCCCCAGCCTCAATTACATACTGAGTTAATATGATCATTATGCCTTGTGTCCTCTTCTTGGGTTTGTCCTCTTCTGTTGGTATGACAGTAATGCCTGCACTACATGATTTTATGTAACGCTACAGATTTCGATCAATGCCTCTATAAAGATGAACAAAAATGCCTTTTTTTTCCCTTGAGAGCTGAAAAATTCTCATGTGATCTGAACTCTCCAGCTCCCCTTTGCTAATTTTTTCACAAATTTTCAGATACGATGAATAAAACTGAAAAAAAAACAATTGCAATAGATAGTTTAACAAGGGCACACTATTTACAGATGCATGTCTATTCTTCAGACATCCTAACATATTATATCAAAACTTCCCACAGAAGGAGAATGAATGTTTTAATGCACTTAAAATAAGGAAAGCAGAAGCTGTCAGGTGCTCTAACATTAATTTAGCCCCTAACAATTTACAGAGCTAACTCAGGTAATTCCTTCTGTTTTGCATGCCCTTGATTTGATAAGCACTGAATTTACTAAACCTACTGAAGCTGCCTGTCCCACCTTTGTTAGCACTGCAAAACTACCTGTAATTTGCCACACCAATTAATTTAGATATATACACAATTGTTGCACTACAATATCAAAGATCTTTTAGTTAAATGTGGAGTTCATCTTTAGCCATAACAAACCCTAAATCAACTTGGCAGTAAGTTTGCAGTGCAGGTTTCAAACTCAGTACAAACATGAATGAAACTAGAAAGGATCTGTTAGTCCTGTCACTAGCTTTAAAGTTTCAAGTTTTTACACTCTCTTAGTACTGAGTTGTTTCCATCATTACAAAACCAGTAACAGTAAAGCAGCTTCAGCAATTTTTGGCTATGATAAAATTTAAATGGGAAAGACGCTCATAACTCATAAGCTCAACCCACACCACGCAATCCACAAAAATAATCATAAATAAATGTATTTTTCCTCGAACTGTGAATGCCAAAAAGACAATGAAGAAACCCAATTAAACTCTTTTTCTGTTCTGCATCCTGAGAATACTCCCTCCAGACCACAGCAATGGCTGCTTGACAGAATGGCTTCCCAGTGGGATTAGTACAGTTACCAAAGAGGAAGAATGGTGAATGTACTGTAATGAGTTCAAACAATTTCCCAAAGGCTCCTTGTCCTGTCTTGGAGGCAACCAATTCTCCATGTGCCACAAATTTGCCAAAGGTGTTCCCTGAAGACCAAGACCTTTCCCTATGTGATTTATCAGGAGCCCGTAGGCCGCACTGCTCAGACACCACATCCTTTTGGATTAAGACTTCTGACACCCTTAGGTGTCCTGGTCTTTGCCAATCCAAGGGTACAAAACACATGAAACCCAAATTAAAGATCCTGGCCTTTCAACACAAAGCGTTACTTTATATTTTATTCCCATTAAAATTACAAAGAAAAGCTTTGATTTCTTCCCAGTTGTTTGTTTTTGGCTTTTTTTTCCCCAGTTACTGCAATAAGAAAACTGTTATTCAGCTGCTACTTAGTAGTAGGATGCAGCACAACCTACACAGAGATCACTTTAAGTCCAGATCTGAAATTAATCAACACAACTGACTGGAAGTCATCCATCTAATGCCCGCTAAGGCTAACCACCACCACAACACAAGATGCTAAAATTGCAGGCATGCTTCCAGTACTATTTTAATACAGCCTTTACCAAGAATTCTTCTGAGTGCATCCGATTAAGCTGGTTAGGTAACTTGCTATTTGTAAATCCATTAGAAATAAACCCAGGCAAGTAATATTAAAAGCATGCCTGCTTGTCTTGTCAATATTTTTAAGCACCCTAAATGCAATTTATGTTTTCCCGAATTTCCAATTCACAACACCTAGTTCATTTATTCTACACAGCAAAACCTGCTAAAAATAGTAAGAACCACACAATGAAGTGAGTGAAAGGGGGTGCAACACAACCAAACTCATATTTTCTTTGTGTTAAAGCTGGGTTAAAATAAAGTATAAGTCACAAAACAGCAAGCCAAAACCAGCAGAACCAACTAATCTCTTTATTTAAAACATATCCCCTAGCATTTTAAGGCTTGACACTGTGTAATATTTGGTTTCTTTCTCATTCATTCCCCAAGGGTGTTCAGCGTGTTTCTGCACATTAAGGCATTATTATCCCTCCCCTTAAGGAATGTATTCAAGTCAGTACCTGAGCAGTTGCAACATGTTTTAACATCAGAGGGATGCCACATGCACTGCTGGCCAGGAGCTTAGTGTTCAACCAACTATATATACACAGCAAATCATCCTGGGTAAGGTTGAAACAGCTTGTTCCAAATCAGAACAGTTATTTAGCAGGCATCAATCTAGCTTGCTCCTTGCTATACCACACTCAGGAAAACATCCACTTCATAATTCTGAAAGCATACTGAGTTATGATAGCAATATTTCAAAAGAAAAGGACTGTGACCCTGGAAACTTTGTCTTTCTCACTTTATCTAGCATTTATGGGCCTGTTACATTGCTGCTTCCTCTGGGAACACACTGCAGCTTCTATTCCTCTTCCTCCCACATGAAGCACTCAGTGTACCTACTCTTCTTCCATGCTGCATTCATTGTTAGCCTCTGTTCCTCTTTTGTCTGGGAACAGTAACCATCTCCTCACTCACTCTCTACATGCAGCTTAAAACTACAGGCATCATTAACTACAAAACTACATTGCACAAGGTTTACAGTAACAAAGGCTCCTCTGTATCAGATCCCTGTATTTCTTTAACAGAAATTCTTTAATACAGTAAAAAACATTTTTCTTGTGCTCAAAATGTACCCCTTTTATCCCTATCACCGCCTTCCCTCTTTGTAACATTTCTAATACTTGTTAGGTGGTGCCAAAATTTATAGAAACTGTCTGCATGTGGCCTTGGCAAGCCTTGGAAGAGCATTACATGCACTAACCTCACTTGTTTTCTTGTCTTAAACCTTTCATGTGTATACTACAGTCCTGCTTGCTTGTCAGACTGCTGCCTGACCTGAACACATTTTATCCCTTTTTTCTCCTAACCAGTCTTTCACATTTTCTATGGTTGCTGACATTCCCCTAGAAGTCCAGACATAACTGCACATGTCTGAGTGTACAGAAGGCAGATCAAGGGCCCATGCCCTTTAGCTACAGTCCTTGCCACAGCATGACTGGCACATTGTGACCACACTCTCCTAGGCAATACACGAGCCCAGTTCCAGGGACAACACTGATGCAGGACTGCTCTGAAGGAGCTGCACCCCGTCTGGGGGGCAGAGAGAGAGCTCAGCCAAGCAGACACAAGCCCTGCTGTACCACTTACCCTCAAGGCTGGAAAGCAGGGGCTGGACCTGCTTCATTTACTAAAACAGACCTAACACCTGAGACTAGAACTTAAAAAATGTGACTTTATCTGGGAACTGAGCTTGCAGGCCTTCCTGAACAGATGCTATTTTTCACCATACAAACACCACTAAAGCTACTCATTAAATGCTATTATCTAGTTACACAAGAACAAAATGCTTTTGCTAGAACTCCTTTTGTAAATGCCAAAATCAAAATTAACTCTATACTATAAAAGATTTGAGAACGAAAAAAAAAAAAAAGTATAAAGGAGTGCACACATTTTTACAAAAAGCATACATGCATAATATTAATTTTTTCCTATCCTCTATACTTCATCTTGTTTCTCTAGAAAATGAGTTAGCCTGTGACCATGTTTGTTTTCTGCATATCAACAGCCATTATCCTTAATGAAGAATCTACAGGTGCCAGCTAAGTGTAAATCTTACAGCTATTATTTTTACTATTTCTTAAATTCCATTTTAGACACTTTTAAACTGAAATCTCCTGTAGTTCTTATGTATCAAAGGTTCAGGACAGTCTGAAATCAGAACAATAGGTTTGCTACTTTGGTGTAACTTTTTATCTGAATTTGCTATAAAATAAATGTATGTGCCAAGTGCAATGTAGATCTACAATTTAGATTACTCACTCCCATCTGGCTTATGACTCCTACTGAAAAAACAGCAGCTTTCACTCTCTCTAGAAACAAACTATTTCTATATATAGGGGATATAACTGTGATACAGTTCTAAAAAATTAGTGTTTCTTCTTTCTGGGAAAAAGGCATGTAAAGGAAAAAAAAAAAAAAACAACCCACAAAAAACCCAAAACAAACAAAAAGAAAAAATGCCACCACAAATCAAGAGCATTTACCCAAAACACAGCTTAGTGACTAGAAATACTTAAGATGATAATACTGCAGAATGAAGATTCCAGAGTGTAGGAGGTAGTATCTCCAGAAAAATCTGGGCATTACACCCTGATTAAAGTCAGTCTCCAACTTCAAAGTCTGGCTTACAAGTTTTTGCTACTTACTATATGATGGCACAAAAGAAACATCACGTAATTTTGAAACTGCCTGAAGTCAGATTTCTCCCAACAACATATTGAATAAAATAACATACATCTTCAGTTAAAAATTTAGCTATAAAAGGCAAATGATAATAGATGAGACATACAGAATATTCTTGAATCTCCTGGGTGAATCTGTAGCTTTCACTAAAGGCCTGACCAGTTATCTGAAGAAAAGTGTGGAGGTTAAAAAAACTGTGTTAAAGCTTATATATTTAAATACAAGTACAAATCTGGTTAATGTTCAGTATTAAAACTCACTTTTTAATGTTACAATTTGATTTGGTCTTTCTGTGGGATGACAAGTATTCCCACAGAAGAGAGTAGGCTTAAATTTGATATTAGGAAGAAATTCCTTACTATGAGGGTGATAAGGCACTGAAACACATTGCACAGAGTTATGGATGCCCCATGCCTGGAAGTGCTCAAGGCCAGGTTGGATGGGGCTTCGAGCAACCTGGTCCAGTGGGAGGTGTCCCTGACCATGGCAGGGGGGCTGGAGTTACATGATCTTTAAGATCCCTTCCAAACCAAACCATTCTATGATTCTATGATTAAACCAAACTCCAGGGCCTGCAATGGAACCCCCCTAATGCAGCTCTTGAGGTCAGTGTGAAGCCCTTTTCCCAGGGATTTAACCATGTACAGGACACAAATGGAAACTTTCTATACTCCTCAAAAGTTCAGCCAAGTAATCTTCAATCTTACCCTGTAAACACAGACCACTGGAAACTGCTGAAATATAAGGAATCTTCTCACACAGAAAAAAAATAACATTTTCTAAATTTAGTGGTGAGAAAAAAAATCCAGTGGTACATGGATCCAAATACCTCAAATAAAGCAATTTTTTCCTCTCATTTCCATTATTCATAAAATTACTTTCCTTGATTTAAATAGCACTACAAAATCACTGGGAAGTCATTCATACTCTTAATAGAAGTAAGAGAGAAAGTAACTGAAGGCATTTATGAGAAGCTCTGACAACCAAACATTCTTTGCTCAAGATGACAGAAAACAAATATATTGCATTTGCTCAGGAGAGGAGGTGAATGACTCCAGTGTATGTGCTCCAGCACCTGTACACTGCCCACATCCCTGGAATGGAGCACTGCCAGCACAGCTGTGGGTGCAGGAAGGACAGGGAGACAAGGAAGAACCTGGGATACCCATTGGGCCACCAGTGTCCACCAAGATGCTGCAGTGGGTGTGACAGTCCATCATGGCAGGGAAATCCCAGCTTTATGGGGTATCTCCCATGCTTCTTGGGAGAGCAGGGAGATGTGGCATATCCATGCACTGTTCCTGAAGTTCTGCAGCACAAATCTCAGCTCACTTGCACTAAAAGATGCTAAGATCTTCCATCAAGATGGAAAAACAAAAGAAACAATTCTAACCTGCCTTCAAGAGAGGGCAGACTGCCAGCTCTGCTGAAGGGAGAGGCTCCCTGCCTGCTGGCAGCTGAGTCACAGTCCAGCCCTCCACAGCTTCAGCAACTTCCTGAAGTCATGAAGCTGGTATGTACTTGCAATTTAAAAAAATCACTTATACCTGGAAAGGAGGTAATAATGACCCGTCACTCCTATCCCATCACCTGGAACTGGACAGTGACAACTCCCTGTCTCAAGGACCACTGACTGTAGGGATCCTGTTGGACTCATGGCTTGTGCTCTTGATGGTGCACCCAGAGAAGGCCTCTCAGCCTCGGTGCCAGGGCTGTGGGCCGGGGCTGTCCTCTGGGAGCTGCTGGTGCTCTGGCCTCTGGCTCACAGCCGAGCTGTGGGCCCTGCAGTGTGCAGCAAACCTGCAGGCAACACACCTGGCAGGTCCAGCCCCAGCACAGCCCAGGGAGGTCCCAGTGCCAGGGCTGGGGCTGCCCTGGTGCCCCCCTGGCTGCCCTACTCCTGACTGGAACAGTGGAATGGGTCTGGGCTGCCAGGCCCTGCCCTGATGGACCTCTTCAGGGAACTCCTGCCACTGCACCCAGGCATGGGTAAGCACATGCTCTCCATCCAACACCCAGCTTACTGTGGCTCAGCACAACCACAATTCTAGATACAAGCCAGGGTATTTGAGCCTTCTGGGTTTTACTGTCATAGCACTAAATGTCAAGCCCTTAAAACAAGGTCTGAGCCCAATTAAAGCCCTTCCAGGACAGGAAGTCATGTCCCACCTGAAGAGCCTCACCCCCCATTTGCAGAGTTGATAGTCCTCCCAGCCCAGGGTACTTCTGTACCAAGAAGTATCTCCAGTGAGCACAGCACACCTGCTGCAGGGGGCTGCCATGCTGCAACACAACTGACAGATGTGCCAGGGTACTCCACGGTGGCAGCACCACGGTCCCACCCCACCACCCAAGCCGGCACACCTGGTCGTCCACCCTGGTGGAGCACATGAGCTGGCAGCACAAACAGGATGCTCAGACCAGCTCTTGACACCACCTGTGATCCACAAACTGGAGCTACAGACAAATGGAGAATCACTGCCAGAACCTTGCAGATTTTTTTAGTGTTTAACCTACTTATTGCTCAGAAGACAAACCAAGCTTTAAGAGTGGTCTCTGGAGTAAAACAACATAGTTAAAAATAACAGATGATTGTTTGGGATGATCATTCCTCTCTTGTGAGCAATAGATGGAAATTATTATCTCTGTTCTAGCAGTACAAGACAAAAAAGGAAAGACACATACAAACTCACTGAAATCAGTGGAAGAATCTCACTCTCATTCCATTTGAAATTGAATCCAGGAAACTGTAACTTCTCACAGCAAAAACACATTAGATAAGGTTGGTAAACATTCCTGGGAAGGACAATCCTTAGGTGAAATTATGTATACAGAATGAAATCATGCTCAATGGAAACTGGCATAGAAGCACACAAAATGGGAACTCTGCTCCCCAGCTACTGAATCACTTGCTTTGTGAGCACACTCGAGTCAAAAGTGCCTGTTCTTCCCTGCTGAAACACTGTGAATGAAACTCATGGAGTAATGCCAGAAACACTGTTCCAAACAAAGCAATTCAGTTGTATCCCAAGGTATTAACATTTGCACAGCTGGAGGCCAGGATTCAAGTTTTTCATTATTTATTAACTGATCTGTACCATAATTACAGTTGCTTGAGCAGTAAGGGCTACACTGCTCTATGTAAGAGATACAAGGATCTGAAGAAGCTCTGGGAAATATTTTCCATTATTCCATGTCATCAAATTCCTTCCTTTTTTTTTTTTTTTTTTGTCTCCAATCCCTCTGTATTTCCCTCCCTTTCATATTGTTTATTTTTTCAAATACTTGCCTGTGCCATGTTCATTCCTTTGGCTGCTCTGTCCTAAGTAAAACAGCCTTGTCTTCTGCCAGCTATTTCCTTTTGTCTTGCCAATGTTACAAAAAGAGACTTTTTGGCTGGCATGCAACTCCTCCCTGACCAGCTACCCAGAACAGAAGCATAGTGAGAAAACAACCTCATTGACTGAGATGCAGCTTCGTTTCACCACAAAATTATGCATTGCCACAGCCAGCTTCCCTGGGACTGTGAATACTGTGTGTGATGCTTACAGCCTTTATAGGCAGCCTGTGAGGAAAAGGCTGCACCTGCCTCCCATTTTACTTCAGAGTCCTAATCCCCATAAGGATCACATGTATGTTGTGTCTGCCTAGACTTTGTTCTGTGGTGGGCCAAGTGGTCCCACAAGAGGAAATCCAAGAACAAAATAATCTGCTCCAGGTTCTGTTCACTGGATGTGCATGAAAAAACACCAAATTTGCCTTTACTGGGGACACTCCTTCAAATGATACCATTGAAATCACATACCCTTAAACTTCCTTATGATATGTTCCAGGGCATAGAGTACAAACTACACGTGCTATGAAAAACCCAGAAAGCCTCCTGCAGTGAAGGACAAGTCAGTACACAGTGATTAGCCCAGCAGGCAGAATACTCTCCCACGTGGTTCTCTAAGACACAAACTTTCTTAGTCAATTCAGGAACCAAAAAACTACATAATAAAGAAGACATGTCACCAACCATGAGAGAACAGTAAACACATCAATGATTAAATCTCTGGCAAGCTTGATGCCAAAGTCAGCTTTGTCAAGAGAGATCTGTTCTCACTTAGAATCCAGAATTAGAAATCCTCTTCTGTCAGTAGACCTCTTAAGCTGTATTCCAAATTAATATCCTGTACTCTTTAGTCACAGCCACCAGTGACTCTACAATGTCTGCTTAACTTTGCAGAGTATGACCATAAGCACAAAAGCACAAATCCCTTCATCCTTTCACTGAGGACATTCAAGCCAGCTGGTCACATTTTCCATGAGAATACCCTTTTACAGGAAATGCACCTCAGAGTAGGTCTGGGCTCCACACATAAACACTGAAGAAGCTCTACACTCCAGGGACATCAAAGGGTAAAGTCATATAAGGAAGAAGATAGGGATCTCAGACATATCCCGGGGCATCCAGAAGTTGATGGCTTTCACCAGGAGTGCAGTTTTGGACTTCAGTGATCAGTTCTGCCTCTACCCCACCTACACTTAAACACCAGTATGACAAAAAAGGATTGTGGAGAAGAATTCTGGAAACATACTTCCTAGCAGCTTGGAAGATGCACAGGATTCCTGTAAGGACTTTTCTGATGAAGGAGGGGCATGCAAAGGTTAACGAGGCATCCTTTGGCTGCAAAGAGCAGGAAATCACTGAGGAAGAGTCAGTGCCATCTCCACAGCTGCAGTTCTATTACAACATAAACCATAGAGCCCTCTCTCTGTACATTAAAATGCTGTAATTAACATTTTCCAAGGGAGCAAACAGAGTACTTGCCTGTATTTATGAATGATGGCATTAAATAACCTTCCATCGCGCCAGCAGGTAGTGAAATTTTCACAGCGTATTCCAGCATAACCCTCTGTTGTTTGCTGTGACCACAGCAGCAGTCTCTCTTTAGCAGACATGTCCTCTGACTCCCCAGTAACATGGATATCAGATATCTAAAACACAGTTAAAGTAAAAATTACAGTTACATCTCATCCATAAGAAAGTTTAAAATATTGCAGAAAATCACTCTGCATTGCTGGAGAATTTATTGCCTGGCATCTGCATACATGAATATGATGATTATTCAGATACTGTATTAATATTCTTTCATGTCTTATCTTTATGCACTCTTAGTATCTTCAATATGAAATACAAAATTCACAGTTTTCTTCAGTTAGCCAGTTCTCAGTCTTAATTTCTGGGTACAATATAATACTATTGCATAATGCAAAATACTTAACAGTTTATTTATGCTGATAATACAATCTATTGTTATGTACTACACTATTACGTATAAATGCTATATAAGTATATATAAAACACAATATGTTTTATATGCATATAGTCACACTTATACAATAACCATATTTATATTATTCATAATTTATTTAGCTATGAAATTTCTCTCTTAAAACAGGTTAATTTACAGTGCATGTTCTGGAATTCAGTAACAAAACAGTTATTCCGAGTAAAAACTGGTACCAATAGTTTTAAGACAAAAATTTTTGAGAAGTATTTTAGGAATGACTAAAAGACTAAAGGATTATACAAATTTTGTCCGATCAAGAAGGTTCAGTTTCGTATTATCTAAAGATTATCAACTCCATATCAGGAAAAGCAGGAAAGTATTGGTAATTTTACATTCAAATACTACTTAATATTACATTAGATCATCCCCTAATGAAGTTCTGTCAGTTTCCTTGTTAAAGGTTTATACCACAGCATAAATATGAAGACTTTTCCCCAATTTGCACCTGTTACAGAATTTTTACCCAATGTAAAGGTAAACTCTAAAAAGGAAGAAATATAAGATTATAGCACAAAGGAAGTGCTACAGCATGTTGGCATTTTTCTAAGTGACTGGCTTTTACCACTTGTCCCAACAAGAGGCAAGATAAGGTGTTATGAGCTACATGGGAACCCATGTACCACAAGGCACTGTACAATGATCTGAGCATGTAGCTCAGCCTTTATGAAAAGCACACAGAGCTGCTGGGGCAGAGGCAAGAGGGCTTGAGGCAATGCCACAGTTGGTGGGCAGACAACAAGCACCTCTGTGAGCCCCTCTGGAAGAGTGGGGGGTCTCCCCATGAGCTCACAGCCAGCACCACAGAGAGACACAGGTCTGCTCTGGCTCCAGAGCCAGTCTGAGGCCACAGCTCAGGGAAGGTTTGCCCACAAACAACTCTGGGTGCTTGAGTTTGCTGCAGAAGAGCCATAAATTGAGCTGTGCCAATTCCAGCAACCCTGTTCTCACATAAACCAGGCAGCTACACTCATGAGGTCAGATGGGATGGTTGTAACAACTCCTCCTGGCCTCAGAACCTCTGCACACAAAAGTATCTTCTGTCTGGGCTCTGACAGGGGGAATTCCAACAAGCTAGGCTGGAAATTATGGGGTTTTTTCACATTAGAGCCACACAAATCACAGTGCCAAGAAGAAAGATGTAAACCTTGCCTACTGATATTGCTATGTCATGGCCTAAAATAAGGAGGTGGGAAGCATTGGGAAGTAGGGAACTGTCAGGGCAATGGAGTTCTCTGCAATTTCTGCTTTACCACCTCTCATACTTTGAGGGAATGATGAGCATTTACACCTATAGAGTAAATTATAAATAAATTTAATGTACAAAAAAACCCCAAAAAAACCACATTACTTTTTATTCAAGTAACCACAAAATTACAAGTTGTGAATTAAGTCCTCCAGATACCTATCCCAGGCCACTGTATCTGCTGGATCAACATAAGAGAAAAATACAAACACCAATGCTAGAAAGCAAAACAGTTTTAACTGTTCAACCAGCCCCTAAATAATCTGACAGCATTTTTGCATCCTATTGTCTCCAGCTTCAGAATATTTTTAAGAAAGATCAAACAGAAGGGGGAAAAACCCCTCTTTTTTTTGTTCAAAACACAGTAGAGAACACATGCAGCTGTGATAATTTTTAAGTTTCTAGGTATCAAAATCCTGCAAAGAGTATTTACTGAATGTACTGAAACAACAACAGAAAATACAATGTGGCGAATGACCACCTTGTAATCACTCTGAAAATTTTCTTGTAAAAATCTAGGGAACTCAGCTGTAGTGCAAGACTTTTTTCTGTGGGTTAGCTTTATTGTTTGGTATTTCAAAGCAAGAAAGCAAACTAAATGTTTTTTCAGTAGCTTAAGTTTCTATTCATCACAGAACAACCAGATCACAATATAAATGAAGTCAACCATTTACTGCTTATCTGGACAACGCTTCTGAAAGACATGATGTCATCTAGAAGTGCCAGATGTCCAGCATAAAAAAAAAAAAAAACAACAAACCAACAAACCCAAACCTGTACTTTTTGTCTGTCATTTTCAAAAAGTCCTCTGTGTGTAATCCTTAATTATCAGATTTTTCAATATACTCTAGCATGAGCAAGCTAACAATGCAATTTGCTAATGGCCTTTCCTTACTGCTAAGTTCAAACCCCTAGCCTCCTTCACGGTTAATTAAGCAGGGATGGCTATGTACACTCCAGACTGCAGAGAGTGCAAATACAGCATGTTTGAGTGAACATTAGATTCCTCTGGAAAGCAGTAATTTGAAGCATCAAGGTAACTTCTGAAGACTGCACTAGTATCTGGTGTTAGATATAAACAACATTCGAGTCATGGACACAAACACGAGGAGAACTTTTACTCTGAAAATGACCACTAGGGAAGGTCACAGTTGAATTTTTGGATTACTAAAACATTAATTTAGTTTATTACATGAAGATCAACAGGTTTTTGATCCAAAAATCTTCCAAGCACCCTAGTAAGCCATCCAAAGTGAAAGGAAAAGGTTTTTCACTCATGGAGGTAGCCCATTTCACTACAGGTTAAGGAACATAACATCAGCCTGAGACCTGAAACAGCCTGATGACTTCTGTTCTCTAAATAAAGTATTTCAGCTTTCAAGGCTAACATTTCAGACTTTTTCATAAACACTGAATTAGTATTTTAAAAGTAGAAATACTTTAAATTAAGTAGTTATATTTTATTACACTACAAATATGGGCTATGGTTTGCAAGATGTCCAATTACTTTGAAACTTCTTAACAAGTAAAATACTACCATAACAAAATAAGGGGTAAGAGAAAGGGAGAGAGCCCATCTTTACTTTGATAATCCCATAAGGACAATAGAGATACTTGTCCACCAACAATGCATTACCATCAATATTTCTGACATCATTTCCCATGGGAGAAAACAGAAGGACTATTAAACTAAGAATGCTAGAATAGAAAATAGGGAGAAATCAAATCTTCTACTCATAAAATTTAGTCCTTCCAAGCAAAGTTTGTGTGAACCTTTTGTATCCCACAAGCCTATCTTTTACTCACTATAAACTGCTTAAGTAGAGCACATTTGTTCCTTAAGCATGGAAAGAACTAATTACAGCATTTGCATGAGTTTGGGCAGTTGTTTGCCAGAGAACCAATTCTCCAAATTATCTCAAAACTTGTGAATTAAAAATTATGCAAGAAAAAGCAACAGAGGTAATTCTTTACACAGCCCTTCTGTTTCAGGATCAAAGTCTTAACTGGCACTAAATACTCTCTTTCTTGCTTATAACTGGGAGAACGTTTTCACTTCTGATACTGCACGTGCTTTTTCTCAGTCTGTAAATTCCCCCTGCATCACACAGTGACCCAAACACCAAAAAGCCTCAAGCTCTTTCCTTGCACTGATTTTAGTGATGTAGTTAGGAGCCCAAAGAGCAGAGCAGACTAGAGAAGACTTTCCAAGAGATAAAAAATGATGCTGGATTTCTGTGATTCATTTTCACACTGCAAACAGAAGAAGAGCAAGACTTGTACAGATAGTAAGAAGTCTTCCCTCTGATTCCATCTTATCCTAAATGTTTTGAAGCAAGTCTAGATTTGACATAATGCACTAAACTGCACAAAAGTATATAATGGGCTAGAGATGCATGATTGTGGTGGTGTATTGTCTCTCTCTCAGGCCACACTATGATCTGAGATATGCTTATTAGGCCTCAGCAGAAAGTAAGAAACTTTTCTCTCAAAGCTATTAATGAGTAGCCAGGAGCAGCACTTCAGTAGACCCCTCTAAGCTGAGTTCTGTAATCAGGAAAACAGAGGTAATGAAGTAGCACATATTTGAACACAAAATCATAATTTTTTACATGCATAAGAAACTGTGCCACAAAAAGAAACTCAAAAGATGTATTTCAGTAGAGAGGACAATCCTGTTTCAGAGGGTAAAATGTTGTATCTGCTACAGTGCAAATTATCCAACTGTATCAATGAGTTTCCTCTGGTGTCTGTTTCTCAGTTTGAAAAGCCAAGCTTGCTTTCAACTATCAGCCACACCTGAGGCACTGCATAAGCTGGGAGTGCAGCAAGGGTAAACTGACAAGGTAAGGGAAGGTTACTGATCTCTGGAATTACAGTAAAGAAAATGGTAAAGCTGAGATTGCTAACTGCAAACTTTGTGTACCAGCTCTGGCCAGTAACAGGACTTTTGCAAACTCATAAATATCAGCTTCACTCAGCATAAAAAAGACAGACATGCAAGACATTAAAATGCCTCCTTAGTTCTCAAAAAAATCAGAAGGAAAGTGGTTATAAGATTGTACAGTAGAGTACAGTGAATTTGTAATTAAAGTCTAGCTTAAAAAAACCCTAGCTTTTCCTGATTTTGTTTAGAGGTCAAACCTTCGTGTTCTTAAAATTACTTATACTGAGAATCTTGGGTTGAGAAAAAGAACTGAACTGAAAGCCAGACATTTTAGCAACTGCGGCATTTAGCCTGATGTGTCAGTAGTTTCATATTCATGCAGTGTTTTATCAATATCAGTTGATGTGAGTGTTCAACAGAAATCTTTTGTCTCCCTTCCTCTGTGGTAACAAGAGGTATACACCTGGTTGGAGTACTAAGTGCAGCAGTATTAGAAGCTGTATTACTTTGATTATACAGGAAAAAGCAGCCATGCTTAGCTGAACAGACAAGGCTTCATACCCTCTTACTCAGCAGTGACGTTTTGTACAAATCAAAGAGCATTCCTAAGCTGTTCCTGAATTCCAGCTAAGATTAAGAGGGCAAAGATCTCTATGTGCATATAGGAGGTCATTTGTACTATTGTGTACTGCGTGCTGCAATTGGGTGTGTTATCTATGTTTAAAAAACTAAGCTCAGACAAAGTATTATTTGATTCCTGCTAGAAAAGTAAATCATATAAGCAAAAGACACTTAGCTCTTTGCTGGAAAGAATGCCTTTGGCATATGCTCATTCCCTCTGCTCATTCAACTGAAAGCTCAGATGTCCCCATTGAGCAAGGGGAATCAGTTTTGGACCAGATCCTGGTATCAGCATTTGATTCCCATGTACAGTTTTCAGTTGTCCTGAAGATGGGTGGGGCAAAACTTGAAATATGGAATGAATTGGTAAATATGGTTGCCAAAAATTAGCTTTCTTTCAGACATTCTGCAACTAAGATTGTATTCTGGTTTATTTTATTGTAAAAATAAAATAAGTCTGCCGTCAGAGGAAGATGGAATTTCAATAATTAATATTAATAGGTCATCTAGACAGTTTGGCAGGGAAAGATCCTTTAAAAGAAGTGGAGAGTGCTATTAACATGATTAATGTTCACTTGCTCTATTTCAAGCTGCCTACATAGCTCTATCATTCTTCAGTTCCTACTGGCCACAACTGAAGAGAATTAGAAGTATTTCTTTCCTTGATACAAGACCCGAAGGAATTACAAGACCATGAAGAGGTGGTAGGAAAATTTACTGCAGATAATGAACGTGAACTCTAAAAAAAAAAATTCACTCCACTTTCTAGCAACATTTTAACACGAAAATTGGGAAAACTCTCTCCTAATTGGGAAGCAGATCAAACTACAGAAAGAAAAATAGTACAAGAATATATCAATACTTCTAAAGTATAGAGTTATTACATAGCCTTTCAAAAAACCAAGTGATATGTTCTGTCCTACAAATATCTGTAGTATCATAGCATGGTAAAAGGTTTATACACAACAAAGTGAAGATATTTTTGTAATAAATAAATTACTGTTCAAATATTTATTCTAAGCTAACTTTTAAAGATAATTGAAATACTGTATCAAAATATTTACCTTGCTCCTGTTTGGTGCAATGCTAAATGATGCCTTTTCTTTTGGTAAATGGGAAAGTACAGCATGAAGATAAAACCTCTTTTGTTCAAGTAACAGATCACTTTTGCTTTCAGAAAGAAAATGATACAACTTTTCAGATTTACTGCTTTCTGAAACATTTTCAATGACTCTGCAATAAGTTTTGCTCAACTCAAGTTTCCTCATGTTTTCTGCCTAAAATGTGGATAGCAGAATCCAGAGTAGCTCCTTTTCTATAATAAAGACCACTGGACTTCTTCAGGAATGCTAATTCTCTCCTGTTATCATCCTGTGAACATTTCCTTTTCCATGCACAGTGTTTCTCTGAAGTTTTCTTGTCTTGTTGCTTTAACCATGTGTCTATTTCATCAGACTTGGTGAGCCTCTGATTATCACCATGAAAGCTCTCCCCACAAAGAGAATTACTCTTTGCTTTGCCCAAGAAAACTTTTGCTTTACAATATCAACTGAAAGGTCTGTACTCACAGGCAGAGCATTTCCAGCCACTGTCACTCTCCCAGGGAAGAAGTCGGCCAATCCCACACCCTTGGGATGAATTTCGATGTTTTCTGAAATCTCCACTTCATACTTTCGTTTTTCTTCATTTTCTTTAACATGCACTGAATCTGATCCCCCCTCGGTTGATTTCTTTCTCCTTTTTCTTCTGAAATATTTTCTTCCAGGGGAATGTTTATCTGGACTTAAGGGAGCTTTGGCAGGATCTAAACACTGTTCTTCCTTTTCAGCCCTCACACATCCACAGACATTCCCCATTTGGCTGTCTGTAACTCACAGCCACACAGTTTCATTCATTCCAGTATATTTATATACACTTAAATCCTCCTCAGAAAGTTAAGAACTGCCGTTTTCCCCGTAATTTCTTCCAGACCTCACATCCACCCGCCTCAGTACGTAGCCATTTTGCTTATGAGAAATGCACACGCAATAAACGCTGTGGCTCGGTGCCCAGGCAGGGCCTGTGTCTGATTAGACACTGTGGCTTATTTCTGGCCACCAATCCTCTTAAATAAACATCACTGTTCCAGCGTTGGGCCGCAATGCTGATTGCCTTTCACAGAGATGACATAGCATTTATGAGCAATAGAAGTTTCTCACATGCATTTTTAACTTCTTGTTTCACTTAGTAACTGAAGCAAGATAAAGCAGAAAAATATGTAGCAACCTTTGAAACTATTAGCTACACTCCAAATCCAAATGTAAGCAACACAGTAAATAGCAGGGGTTTAGTCAGATTTGTTTTGCACTTCACAGGTTTTTATTACCTATCTGATGATTCACAAATGGGAAGATTAAATTAAAGGATCAGAAATTGCTCTGACAGCTTGCTGGGGGTCAAGTTTTTATTTGTATGTGGAGTTTTCAGTGTGACTAATGTGACTTTTCACTGATTTGTCAGCTATAAATAACTTGCTGCTTCACTGCCATCATAAAAGCACAACAGCTTTGTCAGGGCAGTGACACTGTGTACTGGGGCTGAAACTTTGCAGTGGAGTTAAACCTTCTGGCAGATAAAAGTGAAACAAATCATAAAAGCCAATCTATCTAGAAAACTGACCTTAAGATTACTGTTTATAAAAATGGAGCTTTATCTTCCTCCCATGCTCCTGTAAGGCATTTCTGTGTAGCTCTGAATATAAGATCCAAGAAACATCTAACTATACCTAAAACTAAGTTGAAATATACACTTTTAAAATGCAAGCAAGCCTAACCTCTAGATACTTTGTTTGGAAAAATCTTTTAAACTCGCCTCTTTGTTTTTGCCATGGATATGTGAAATCTACTAAAACCAGCACACATTGTCAAGGGCAGATGTGTATGGTTTCTCATGCTGAAAAAGAAGTACAGGGTGACTTGCCAAGCATTATCAGGTGTTACCATTGACTTTCCCTTGCTTATTTGAAAAGGAATTGCAATAATGAGACCCAGAGACTTTATCCCCAGAGGCCAGTTCCACTGAAGTATTCCACATTTTACTGACAGGATCTAGAATGAATAATAGAGCAAAGATCTAGGAAGAGCCTCTAAAGAATTACCAAGTATACAGTTGCTCACTGTTGACTACTCTCAGGCCACTTGGGTAAAATTTGATAGTATTGCTTAGAAAATTTTAATATTGTAACGCCACAGAATACTGTGACAGATGGGCAGCAATGTACAGGCACAATGCTAAAGTGTTCCTTTTCAAAGTAGACATTTGTTCTAGACATTTGTTCTACACTCTTTCATAGCCTCAATTTGTAGTTGCATTTGAGGAATGCTCAACATACAGGTGCACTCGTGACATTTGCTCCATTTACTCACAATGAAAAAGTTGTATCCTAGTCTGTTTAGAAAAATTACCTTAGAAAAGTGACTTTTAACTAAGACCAGAGGACTTACTGATTTAAAGCATACTTCCATATGGGTATGTGTTGTGTCCTGACATGGGCCCCCTTTATTAACACAAAAACACATTTAAAAAAAAAAATCTTTCTAAATGAGATCCCTGTGTTTGCACAAAAAGCCCCAGCTTTTCTGCCTACATGTGTACTTCTCTTTCTTCTCTCTCATCAGAGGAGAAGATTTAGGACTTTATAGTGCAATGGGCCAAGGCTGATTTCATTTAACACAGATATAGTTTCTGGTTTAACAACAAGATGCCTAGCAATAACATATGGTTTAAAAGATTGTAGTAGAATGATCTTAAAATACATATATTATCTCAATAGAGCAGAAATTATATAAAATATTAAAGACAAGTATCCAGCATTTGAATGGACAACTGCAAATCTTCAGTGTCTAATTCAAAATTACTACTACCACTAGTACACTACTTATGTTATTCTTCCTCCACAAATTTTACAGGGGGCAAGAATTTCCCTAAAAATACTGCAAAATTAATTTTTCAGTGCAAGTGCATTTTTAAATTGATACATGTGGGTATCAAGGTTTCTAAACAGTATTATATTTGATTATTTCACTGAGCTTTACTGGAGTGTGATTTGATATGTAATTCCCTTAAACTGTTTACACCTCTTTAAAACAGTCACCATGATACCACCACCTCCTTTCAAACAGAAAATGTCCCTAAAGTACACTCTGTTATGTCCAAATTCCTTTAGATTCAGTGGTACGCTGACTGTCACAAAAATGTAAAATAATATCTAATTCAAGGTAAGTCAGAAGAAACACATTATTGTTATTTTACAGCTGACAATTACATTTTGTAATGCAATCAGTAATTTACAGAGCCCCGATCTTGCATATCCTCTTTCACTCATACCTTAAATTTTGATTATTTTTCTTAATAGTAACTCAATTTTTCAAAAACCAGGTGCTGCTGAAGAAAAAAAAAAGAAAAAAAAAAAAAAAAAAAGAAGAAGAAAAAGAAAAAAAAAAGAAAAAAAAAAAAGCAGAAATACAAGAACCCATCATTCCAAAGCACTGGTTACAAGATCAGTGTTCCCAACAATCCTGCTCTACTTCTGCATATTCCAGGTCAATTTACTCAAATGCACCTGGTATAACTGCAGCTAGTCCTAGAAGAGAGCCACAAGGATGCTGAAGGGTCCGGAGGGGAAGCCTTGTGAGGGGCAGCTGAGGTCACTTGGTCTGTTCAGCCTGGAGAGGAGACTGAGGGGAGACCTCACTGCAGTTTCAGCTTCTTCATGAGGTGAAGAGGAGAGGCAGGCACTGATCTCTTCTCTGTTGGTGACCAGTGACAGGACCCAAGGGAATGGCCTGAAGCTGTGTCAGGGGAGGATTAGGTTTAGGTCTTTCACCCAGAGGATGCTTGGGCACTGGAACAGGCCCCCCAGGGAAGCGGTCACAGCACCAGCCTTACAGAATTCAAGAAGCATTTGGACAGTGCTCTTGGGCACACAGTGTGACTCTTGGGGTGTCCTATGCAGGGTCAGGAGTTGCACTTGATGATCCTGAAGGGTCCTGTCCATCTCAGCATATTCTAAGGTAGCTCTATGATTTATCCATTTCTAAATATTAGCTAGGAATAAATGCATTCCAAATATACCTCTGCAGACGATTAGTAGCCTTTATGCCTTTTTATCTTTCTAGACATAGGTATTTTTGAGACTTAATAACCACTTTAACAATACTTACCAGCTATTCCCAAGAAGACTCTCAGCTCTCTATTAACAGTTCTTCCTGCTGCTCCTTTTATTTCTCCAAGAACCAAATAGTGACTTCATAGTCACTTTAACTTTTTAAGTCACTTATACTCTTGAACCAAAGAAAACATCAAGGACAACAGAATTCATAAATTGCATTTATATCAGTTGTCGGGGTTTTTAATAAAACATAAGCAAAATAAGTGAAGATGATAAATGCAAGTGCTGATAACGAAAGAAAAATTGATCACCTTCTGGATTACACTGGAGATTCGGAAGAGGGAAACTGAAATTTCTTCCAAAACCTGTCAGCTAGAGTCAAAATAGACTACCAGGGAAGCCTGTGAGAACCACCACAACACAGTAATGACCATACCAAGGGCTTTGTCTTGGACATCTGACTAATCTGACTAGACCTGAATGGAAGCTCAGCACTGGTACAAGCCAGAGATCCAGGTGATCAAAGCTGTTAAAATTACCACCAGAGATTGTTGTGCTTCTTTATCTTGATATTGGCTTTTTGTTGGTATTTTCTTAAACAAAACATGTAAAAGATATAAATTTATACCCACCAAAGTTTTATGGGGAGATTAACAACAGACTTTTTCTGGCATGAAAACCCCTAAGAAGTATAAAATGAATAAAGGATTAGACCAACACTTGTGTGCAATTTGACCTGCCTTAGAGGCTGCATAATCACAAACAAGAGGTTAAGATTAAGACATAAAACAAATTATTAACACTGAAACATGAAATAGTTCATGCAGATTTGTATAGGCTTGCACTTAACCACAGACTTCTGTAACTTGTCAAGCATGACTATGACTGGGAAATGCATTAATTTCTTAACATGGGACTGGTGCATAACATTAAAATGGCAATGTTGTTGAACATGGTGTATTTGTCAGTGTATTTGTCAGTCTGCAAAATGATGATACCGTTCACCCTATGTACACTGCTAATTTATGCTTTATCAATTGTCTCATATAGTTAGCAATTACTGTACAGGAGAAGTTATTCTACTTTGCTAATCAAACCATGACAGGTATCTTTTATCAAAACCCTACTAGTAATGCATTTCAGGTACTCCTGGATCTAAGATCCCTTTCCCCTCTTTTTTGTTTGTTTATACAACACAGCAGAAGTAATGGAGCGTTTAGCACAAATGGGACATGTCATTTCACGGTACTAAAACAACATACCAGATAACCAGCAAGCATTTTGTTGCACAGCCCTAAGGTCACATGCAGAATAACAGAGAGATAAACATAAGCCAAAGAGAAAGTAAAAATTAAAGTAGCACAAGAAAGAAAACAAGGATAAAAATAAAGGCTTGCCAGCACAAACAAAAGGTTTGGAGCTGTTTGAGCTGTACTGGAAACCACTCCTCAAACTCTGAAAGAGATGTTCAACTACCAAGTCATAACCACCAAGAGAGGTTATCCAGTGAGACGGCTTACAAAAAGAGGAATTTGCTCCTTATTGGTGGTTTTATGGCATTAATGACAGATTTCATGCTTCTCTCACCCTTGCTGTGATTCAGATGGGTCCCAGAAATTTCAAGAACTCAGCACTCATTTTCTTAACTAAGACTTAGGAATTTTATTGGTTTTTTTTATAAAACGTTGAAGAGCTCCAGAAGAAACAACTAGGAGTTCAGTTGAGAAATAAAATATCACAAGAGTATACCCTTACAAATGCTGAAGGACAGGTAATGCTGCTGCATTGGCTAATGACAGACAACACAGCTATCACGTGGAACAGACTTTAGCCTACAATCACATATAGTCACAGATGGGACAACTGGCCACATAGTTCCATTTTTAAATCTTCAAGAAGATCAGACCTTGAACTGTTCTGGTTATTTTAAAGCAGAATCGGAGTAAATTTCAATCCTTGGACTGCAAGGCACACAGCTCAGGCAGCACCAGGAATGCCTGCCTGCCAGGAAGAACAGTGACTGAAGGCCAGACCCAGCTCTCCTGATCTCTCATGGCCACCTCAAGAAAGTAGGCAGCATGTCTACTGAATGGTGACCCTACCATGAGATGTCCCTCTGTCTTCTGCACATCCTTTACTGAAATGGGCTACCACAGCTGAGCTGGCTCCTCCTCTGGCCACCCTGTATGGAGGCCACAGCCTTACAAATCCACCTGTCTCACCTTTTCACCAACACTGGTAAAAGTAACTGCTGATGCTGGACCAAATGAACAGTCTATGGATTGCTTGGGGGCAGACTAATTAGAAGTGATTTTTTTCTTAAAGATTTATGGGGAGACAGCAGCAAAAAAAAAAAAAAAAAAATATTTGCTGGCTGGCAAGAGAAATGTAAAGAGGTTACATATGCCAAAGGAGGCCTGAGAAAAAGTGCCCATCTGGCTGGAGAGGGCTGGACAGTACTGTAACACCTGGACAAAATCATCACTGACCAGAATCTTGGAAACCAGCATCCTGCAGAGGTCTGACAGCAAAGAGCAGGGGAGAGTGGAAGGAAAAGTGTTTAATGGCACTTCCTGAGCTGAAAAAGGATGATGAAACTGAAATAGAAGAAGTCTGTTGAGTCATTACTTAAAACTTTCTGAAATTTTTTAAGGTCTGAGCTCACAAAGGCCTGCTTTTAGCTAGATGGAAGTTCAAAGTTTTCCTTTGCTTCAGCATGCTTTTTCAACCAACTGCAAGTGATTTTAGACATTTGACATTTGTTAAAGATTGTTTGCAGTGGTTTGAAAAGAAATGATCATCAGTTTGCACAGAATTTAAATCTTATTAAATTGTGATGACTTTATGAGGAAAAATGCTGCTTTCACTTATAGTTGCTCATCTCCCATGTTGTTAGTGAAAATGTATTGGACGTTGAAGAAGGAGTCCATTAAAGTATTAATTTGGATATTTATACATACAGCCTATGAGTATACGAAATTCTATAATCTGATGGAGCATGTTCAACAGGTGCCAGGAAAATAACTTATAACAGTTATTACATTATGAAACTGAATTTAAACTAAGCCACCTACTATTAAAAGCATGTGAAATACGTACATTGAAAGCTTGCATAAATCCTAGTAACACAGATGCATAGGGGTTTTTCAATACCCACAGAACAAATTATTTTCTTAGAGTTTAATAATCCACCAAATTTCCCATTTCAGCTTTTCAGTCTCTCTTATGCAATTACTTGGGACACAGAAGAATAGATACTTTCTGGACTTGTGCAGCTGCAGAGGTCAGTGCTGTAACTTAGAATAACATTTATATTTATCTAGTTATGCATCCCAATTCACAAAGCCATAACCATCTCTAGATATAATTCAGTGATGAAAGAAACATAATCCTCAAATGTGTATTTTTTATTATGTCTTTCCCCTAAATCATTCCTAAATTTATTCCAATAATCAGAGGGATTTCCTATTTTGAGTAAATAATACCCTTCAGATAAGGACCATGACTCAGAAAAACAATAAGCCACCAACAGCCAAAAAAACCCACCAAAAAACCAAAAAAACCAAAACCAACACAAAACCAAACCCAAAAAAAAAAAAAAAACTATCTCTGACATCTTGACTACTTCCCAGATTGCAGTGTTACTAGAATACACATAACTGATGTGTAGCAGAGCCAGTAACATCACACAGCAAACAGCTTCTTATGCTCACTGAGAAATTAACTACTACTGCAAATGCTGGGAAAATTAAGGGGTAATTCAGGTAAAAAAGACCCCCACTTAAGTGGCTAAATACTCATGTTAACACACTGGCTAGGTTTTGAAGAGATCACTTCATGCAGTGGGGGCAGGATTCAGTTTCCTCAACATGGGCTTCTGGAGCTCTTTCAGATATCCTGCAATATCCCAACTGGCCTCCAGCTGCAGGTCCAGAAGATCATGAGTCTCTCACAGATCTGGTGTCTCACCAGAGAACTCCACACACAGGTCCTGCATACTCTGGGACACCTCAGATATTACTCAAATGCCACCTGTCTTTAGGAGACTGAATCAAAAGCCCTATACTAGTTGTTAAATCAACAGCAATGTTTCAAACCCTGAAGCAGAGAGATAAGAAAGGCAATTGACCATCTAGAATATTTGAAACAGTTTAAAATACCTGAGATGTCCATATGGAGATAGCATTTATACCACAAGACCTAAGGAAATCTGCTTCCCACTGCAAATGCTTTTGGATATGAAATGTCATCTCAGAACACACACACAGCAACTATGCTGGACAAGTGAATAGCTCCATAGGTGCTCTAGGCAGCTCCTTCAAGTGATGAATCACTCCATCAGCCTCACCCTCTCCATTGCCTAGCCCTACAAGCCTCAAATCCATTGCTAAACATGTTTACCACCATTTAAGAAGCAGTTGATCCTGCCTGATCTGTCTCTTCCCAGATGAGAGTGGGTTTCCCATAAGACCCACGTCATGCTTCTCATACTCACATGGGTGTCTCATAAAACTCCAACAACACAGATGTTTATTTTTAGTTGAGTGGAGTGAACCCCTAGTAGCTAGTTAGTTGACTCACTGTCTAGGCTGTATAGCTGTATAGACTAAACCTCTATCCTTCTGATTATCAGATTAAAGGGACAGCTTAGACCATTGCATAAGAACATAGCTCCCCATAAGCACATGGATTTAGGTATCTTAACTTCAAACTGAATCTCATCACAACTTTCCTGATAACTATGGAACTACTCCATGCATAAACACAGTTATTATCACAAAGCTTTTTGGTGAAGGCTCCACTGGTACACTTTCCTGTTCAGATTTTTCCCTCATTTTAAAACTTAGTGAAGAAAAAAAAAAAAAAAAAACAAAAAACCACCAACTTGAGGTCTAAATATGGACATTCTTCTGAACTTCACATTCTGAACCCCAAGTGGCCATGTGGGGGTGACAAAGACACCAAATTGCCATAGTCTTCAAAGGAAGTGGCATAGCAGGAAATGTCATGCAAGCACAGACTGTGCAGGGCACATGTCTTACACCACTTCACAAATCCCTTCTGCATTCAGTGTAGGTATACTGCAGCTATTAGTAACAAAAAGAATACATTTTTAAACATTCTGTTCTTCAGTTACTTCACATTTATTAAAGAGGCTTAATATTTAGTCAAGCACCAGTAGATATCCTTGGAATTACTTTTTCACCAATTTTTTAAAGATATTATTTTGAAAAAGGAGATCATCAAGATGGCAAACCCCATACTGGGGGGCTTCAAACACAGCCCAAACAGCCAGTAAGGAGAGGCAATTATCCTGTTGTACTCAGCTGTTGGTGCAGCCTCTGAGAACTGTGCACAATTCCGGCCCCCACAGTTTAAGAAGGGTATGAAGGTCCTTGAATATGTTCAGAGAAGGGCAACAAAGCTGGAGGCAGGGATAGAAAAAAATGTCCTAAATGGAGCACCTGAGGACTTTGCATGTCTAGTTTGGAGAAAGAAATGCTGAAGAGTGACCTCACTGCTCTGTGGAGAACTAGAGGGAGGCATTGAGCCCCTTAAAACGGAATCAATCTTTAGAAGTGGAAGGAAAGACAATGCTGAGAACTAGCTACTACTCTGACAGATCTACAAGATCTGAATTGTACTTACAATTTAGTTGGGAGTTATTTGGGTTAGAACATAGTGAAGTATGTTTTGGCTACAATTTAAATGCTTCAACATATTTCATAGGGAGCTGACTACATTACAGGGGAAAATCCTTTCCACACCAGTTCACCTAAAGAAGGTAATTTATATAAATTGGTTTTCCTTTTCATCCATTTTTTACAACTGGTAGCACTAATGTTCATCACCTACAATTGTGTCAGATGTCCTGTGCTACACCTAATGAGAAAAACTAAAAATTTCATTCTCCAAAAGCCTAATAATCAGGTTCAGAAGCACAAAATACACATCAAGTAACACTAACAGCTTCTACTAGTAAGTAATTAATAAACTTTATCTCTTAAAATAGAGCAACTTTCAATCCCAGCCTAATTCTCTAGGTCATGTTTAAATATATTTAAACCCAGCCTTTTTTTCTCTATATAATCATGTGGGTGCAAAGACTGATGTGACAAGGGGAGCTGAGGGAACTCTAGGTCCTTGCTAGTGATTTCTCCTTTATTCTCTGTGCTGGTACAGGCTAAGGTGTGCACCCCGTCTGTATCTGGGTACCACTGGCCCTATTCATGTCTTTGCTCATCATCAGGATTTGCAGAAGGGCCCATGAGATCCTAGAAGCCTTGCTGGTTTTTTTTAAGAATAGTTTTTCAGTCATAAATCCAGTGTGGAATACTCTCAAGCGAACTATGCTTTTTCTGTGTGATCTTGCAAATTTCTGATCATTTAAAATGCCTGCACAGCAGGGAGTTCATTGCTAACAATGCTGCAGTCACTAAATGGGAATTATCTGTCATCTGAATTACATCATCTACAGCCAGGGCCATTATGCAAGCCTCCTTTTGAGGAGCAATTCAACACCACACACTGTAAGGCTGCATTATACTGTACACAATCCCACCAGTGTACAACAACCAGAGTGCCACCTAGTGTGACCCATGCCACCATTGCTGGGGCTAAAAACAAATGCTGACATGGGAGGAACTACTAGAAGAGGCTGAGAATACAGCTTGCTAAAATACTTCTACTCATAGTAGAAGATCCTGAATGAAAAAAAAATATTCAAAAATTTTCAATATTTTAATACTTATTTTAAAAAGTCTGTAGAATAAAGCAAGAAGGATATGTCCAAACGCTGGAAGGAATACATCAATTACTGTCTTTAATGATGTTCAAAACTGAAGCTATTTTTCTCTTACTCCACAGACAGGAAATTAGCAAATAAAATCTTGAGATTCAATTTACATCATGAAATAAGATACATCATCAAAACCTTCAGAAACACATTAGAGAAGACATAAAATCTATGGAGTCCTGTCTTAGTCGACATTCCTCACTACTATGCAAGAATCTGACCAAAAACATATAGTGAAGTAAAACTAGGCTTACCTGAAAGTGCAAAATTATGGTCCATATCAACCCCAAAGTCAATTTGGGATTCCCATCTGTTATATCATCATTTCTGATGTTAACCAGTTTCACCTGCCATCATAGAAAGATAATACAGGCAAAATTGAAATAAATATGCCACAAATACATACTGCATTACACAGGCATGACTGCAAAGGATGCACTACTCACTTCCTGAGCCTACTCTGCTGGGGTTTTCAACTCTCAAAAACAGAAAGGAATTGCATTCTGCCTGTAAGTGGCCTGTGAGGAATTGCCCTCTCCCACTCACACTGGGATGAGGAAATTCCTCAGCTGTCACTAGGCTGGCAGATCTGTTCCCCATGCCAAATACCCTTTGCCTTGGCTCTTGTCAAAAGGGGAAGGCACGACAGAGCAGAGCAGGATAACATGAATATAATGACCTGTAGCTGCTCTACCAGTCCCAGGGCAGTGCTGACGCTGCTGCTGTTCTTCCACCCCATGCTTTCCTGTACTTAAGCAAGGATTCAGCAGTAGAAGAATTGGCCTGCTAAAACACAGGTCTGGCTTGATAAAACTAGGAATTTAGTACCACATTTCAGTAAACAATGGCTTTAAAAAGCCAATAATTATTATCGCTTCTGATGCTGTATTCATTCATAGTGCTATAAACGAACAGTTAACAGGATTAAAACAGGAGCTGCTGTTATTACACTCCCATAAACTCAGACCCAGAGTGAGTTCAATAATTCTGGCAGTTTTGTCTAATTTTATTAATATATTTAATTTCTCTATATGTCTTATGCATCCATATAGCCTAGCAGATAAAGATGACCCAGCTAAAAGACATTTTATGCTTACATTAGTACAGTTTCATGCACATGCCTTTCAACATGCACATGCCCTGTTATCAACTGAACAAGCGAAGGCATGTCCTTCTTTTGATCTGCAGACATAATCTTTACTGTTTGGAAGGAAAAAAGCACCAAACCACACTCTCTGCAAGAAAGACAGTGTATGCCACAGTTTGTTGTTTGTTTATTTCCCAAGTCAGGTTTCAAAATTATCAATATATAGGCTCTCTCTGCCCTACAATCCCAATAAAGTCATGGTACTTGGAAGTTACACAGCCAACCTGAGCCAGTTAACTCCTAAATGCAGTTTAGAAACACCTACTAGTGGCTGAAACTTTAATCAACTGCAAGTCCCACAGACCATTTGCCAAGACCAAAGCCCTACAAACATTTTGTATGCTAGAAAACAGCCATCTTCATGAAGCTGCGAGGCTAAAGAGCACAAAAATCCTCAGATCACAATCTACAGCAGCACGTGCATGTTCAGAAACATGAGGATGACACAGCTCTACACCTCCTGCATTTTAATACACATGGTCTGCCTGAATCTTCCACAGTGCCCAAGTGACTCTGACACCTCTCTAATTGTTCTAAAAAGACTGGTTTTGCTTTAATCAGGATCAAAGTTTGAGAAAGTTTTCCCAAAACAAATACAATCAAAACAAGGAACTCCCATAAAACAGTCTAATATCTTTGAATTGGCATTTTGCACTAAAAATTAGATTGTGAACAAAACTGCATACCAGCTAGTGTCTGGGCAGCATGAAAGACTGTACTTACTATGAAAGGTTATGTTTACTATAAGCAACTCCTAAGGATGTCACCCATAGTCTTCTCCCCTTTAATAGCACATATCACATGGAATCTGTTGTTACTGCTTAGGGAAGGGTGGTAAAACTACCTTTCCTACACCTCTCTTAACCATCTCCATCATGACATAAAGCTGAGCCTACACAAACAGCTGTTAGACAATATGCACAAGAGACAGAGCAGGACAAATTTGTTATTTATTAGCTATAGGTGACAAAATTTGCATTCTTTTTTTAAATTATTATTTTCATCATACCTGGCGCTTTTTCAAATAGTCAAGTGCAATTTGGACATTCTGCAGTCTGTGAAAACGCATCCGACCTTTTTCTCGGGGCTACAAGTGGAAAACAGTATTTGTGAGATCTTCTCATCAGAAAAAAGAACAAACAGTCTGATTTAAATATACCATGTAGAACATTTGAAGCACTACAGCCTTAATGAAGTCAATAACTTTGGTGGAAAAATGTGCTTTAACTATTTATTTTAACCGAAGTTATCTTTTAGTACAGTGGATGGCAAGAGAGATCAGCGGTCCCCAGCTGCAACTTTGATCCATGCAGGCTGACAGCTGTTCCCTGTAAAGTACTATTAAAAGGCCAAGAGGGCTACTACCTACAGAAACTAAACTGGTATACAGTATTATAAAATATTTACAGTGTATTAAGCAAAACAAAACATAAGTTATGTCATGGACCTTTTAATTGTTCTGGTAAAATCTGTGATGGAAAAGCTTACCTCTGCATGGAACTTCATGGCTTAATCATTATGATATCTATACATATTTATTTAAAGCATCTAATAAAGATAGTATCTTCCTTCAAATAATATAACATAAACAGTCCTAGAGTGTCAGTTTAAACTCTTGACTTGGGTAGAAAACTTTAAAGCACGAAAAAAATTAACAAGTCACTCCCCTCAAAGCAAAGTCAGAACTATCAGAAAGAAAATGTAAAATAAAAATGAGTGGTGTGTTAATGGAAACATGGCAAAACTGCATGCAGTTAGTGTAAAATCACCAAGAAGAAGAATCACACAGAAAACGCATACTTAGCTGTCACAGATCAGCATGGGAAAGCAGTTAAATTTATACCATCAACATCATATCCAAGTCCTTCTATTCTTCCTTATTTCAGATTTTTCACAAACTTTCACAGCAATAAACTGAAGCGGACTATAATTGCTAGGGATCAGCCATGAATATGAGCATTTCCTCAGACAATCACTGTGAAACACACAGATAAGCCCAAGCCTTCCTCAACTGCCTTTTTTTCCCCTATGGAGTATCAGATGCTTGCCAAAAAGAAACATAGGAAAATGAAGTTGAATAAGAAGCATAAACTGAAAAAAAAAAAAAAAATTAATTTCCATTACAGAATCTTCTATTAGCCCCCTGTTTTTTCACACCAATAACTCAGGATCAAGCATTGCAGTCCTTGCTATCAAGTAGGTTCCATGGATGGAATGAAGGACTGCAGACCTGGAACTTGGTTTTCCATAACAAGGAAGGTATAGTAAATCCCAAAATACACAGCTAGCATCTCAGAGGGGAAATATTTTTTTTATGAAACAATGCAGCATTTTGATTGATGCTGCACTCCAGAAAAAAAAGCAGACAAATTCCACTGAAATCAAAACCTAAGCACAACACATGGGAGCCAGGGAGGCACTCAGGCCCTATGACAGTAAGTTGCTTTTGCAAATGCCAAAATGCAAGATCTAAAAAAGCATGAAACAGCTCACTCAGACTAACAAGAACCCAACATGTTACACTTTATGAGTAGATATTTCCCTTCTGGATGGGCAAAATATAGAGAATTGGTAATTCAGCATTTGTTGCAAGAAAGATAAACCCTGCAAACTATCTGTATTTTTAGTAGCCACAACACAAAGCTGTCGCTTAAGTTCTCATCTACCTGCTTTGATAAAAATCACTACTACATATGGTAAATTCTAACAAACAGATCTGCACACTGAATTACCTTATTTCAGATATTATCTGGTATTATGCCACACACACCATGCACATAGAAAACTGGTGTTTCTAATTAAGACAAATCAATTTTTTGCCATTGATTTCACTAAGAAGAACCTTCAAGTCTTTGTCTAAATTACTTGTACACGGACAATACTGTTTGCAAGCTTAAAAAAAAAATCTTAGTTTAACAGAATTATGGTATTACCCTATCTATTATTTTAAAAAATTATTTTATAGCTTCTTGGTAGTGTTGTCCAGTATACATTTGCACCATGGTTTTGTACAGTTTAATGAAAGAAAACAAATAGAAATCTTGAACATTTGCATTTTAGCTGTTCACAAAAAGACTGAATAAAAATTTGTCTTTACCATACCTCCATCATAAATACACGTATCCTGGTTTACCAACAAAAGCTCTTTTGTCCTTTCTACATCCCACTACTGCAGCACACCAAACTAAGAATTTACATTAGCAGACACCACACTTCAAACACTACATTAGTACAGTTATGGGGGTCGGCACCTACCCCCTTATCCTCATCCTCCACATCCTCATGCTGTTCATTTGCGCATGCTTCTGTTGAACTCACCAACCGTAAGGTCTTCAAAAAATCTCGCTCTCTTGGCTAATGAATACAACAGACAGGAGACAGGACAGCAAAAACACAAGACAGACCACAAATGAAAAGAAGAGCATGAAAAGAAGAACATAATGAAGAGAACAAATACCAAGCAAGGGAAGTAATGCTCACAAAGAAAGGAAATGACACCTGAGGAGTGTGTTAGACAATTTCAGGGACATTTGATCCTTGTTATTTGTAAGTTACTCCCTTAAATGCAAAAAGATATTAAGCATCCAATACTTGTTAAAACAAAAATCAGAAAGAAAAGGAAAGAACAGAAGAAATAGTGCATTACCCTATTAAGAAAGGAAGTCTCACTAATCACAAGAAATGAAGAGAACAGACTGCACTCCCCCACAGAATTCACACCAGCATATTTACCAAGAGAAATACAACTTGTGTCTTTGGTATCAGGTCACAGATTAAAGAAAGTATCAAAGAAATCTACAGCATTCAATCCACAAGGAGTTAACAAACAGAGAAAAAGCATAATTAACAATCTGAAACCATTATATTATGGTCCAAAAGCTTACCAAGGTGTCACCAGAAAGGACTTCTAGAAGTGAGATTAAGTTATGTCCATCTCTTAGGTCTTCATACAGGTCATTCACATGCTTTCGAACCTGCACAGATAAATGCAAAAAATAAATACAAGATCCCTGTTTACACCTGAGAGTTCATGCTCCTATTAATACATAACATTTAAAATACAGATAAACCTCAGCTATACCTCAGCATTGCTTTTTTTCGTTTCTTCACTTTCATGACAAATTTACAAAAGGAAATTACTTGTAATAGCCAAAATTCACATCTGCGTCTGCACTTGCACCATTTCATCACACTTTATATTGCTTTAATGAGAAGAAAAACAGAATTAAGTCACAGATAATGAATGCATGTATCAATGAAAAAATCAGTATCTGACAATTTAAACAATATCAGATACTGTCCCATTTGGACCTAAATAATGACCACTATGACAACAGTAGCTAGATTCAATGAATTGTAAAAAAATACACAACAGATATATGTTAGCAGCAGCATGCATGTCCACTGCAGTCAGGCTGAAAGTATCACACTTCCTAATCAAAGCATATCATCCACCAATTAACAGCATGTTAATCACCTCAGGTTTCCCAGTACTTAGTGAGCTATCCCAATGACTCACACATCTGCCTTACACACTGTACCAAAGAACTGTGACATTGGGTTGATCTAGTGAGGGGCTGCAATGACAAGAGAGACAGCTGGAAGACTGTCTTTACTGACAGGCACAATTCTGGGAGGTATCTGTCCACAGGCCAGCTTCTTCATTCTTACCATTAAATTAAACACAACTTTATCTGAAATGTCTTAATTTCAGCCAGCTACTCTTTGAATGTGATACAAAGGACCTAATTTTTCAGAATCAGATTTTTGACTTGCTAGAGCAGAGGTTGAGGGCTTTTCAGCTACAGTTTAATGTCAGCTTCCTGGTGCTCCTGCTGAACCACCAGCTCAGAAACTTCCTAATCTTAGGATAAAATACAACATCAGAAATTTTCTTCTTCCTCACCTGTGCTAGAGATGAGTTGTACTTCCAATATGAGATCTATGGCACACACTCTGACAGCCAACATATGTGTGTGATGAGGGCAGCAGGAATCGACCCAGATCTTCAACCTAATACAACAACTCAGTTTGCCACACTTTTGGGGGAATTTTAAGATTCATCCTGTAGCAGAAATAACTGTCTCCATACCTAAGATTAGTTTCATAAACGCTTTTTAGTTCAAGTTTTCTTACTACAATTTTTAAACATGAAATTACCCTGCAATCTGTTTTCACAAACACCATCATCTTAATTGAGAGTAGCATCAGAACATATTTATGCCTGTGCTGAAGACTAGCCAGAACAAGTCATCTAGGAGACTGTTCCATGAGGAATTACAACACATATTTTCCAAAATGCTTACACAGACTCTACATACACAGCCAAGTTACAATCCAATTCTCCAATACATATACATAAGCTTTACACCCTCACAAAAATACATAAAATAGTATCATTTTAATTATAGCTACATATTTTTAATCCTGCAAGCAACTGATGTAAAAAAAAATAGGAAAAAAAATTCTCTGATAATACTGAAGTACTGCTAAGCTGAACAAAGAAAAGAACAGGTGTTCTCCTACTACATCTCTGGTGAAAGTAAAGGGAAGCCATATAAATAATTTATATCCCTGATACAAGATTCTATTATGATAAATGCTTGAAAGATGAGAAGCATCAGAACCTTTAATTTTTAACCCACTTGATATTTTTATATTCCAAGAACTATATCAAACTGAGTACTAAACTCTTTCTGTTAAAAGTAGGCAAGTTTTCTTTATGACAAAACCCTGTGAGAGGGCTGCCTGCCCCACCACCCAGGACCTGTCACTTTCCACTTCTCTTCAGAAAGCAGAATCCCCAGCCAGGACAGATCCACAGTGCAGGCTGGTGGCCAGAGGCACAGGACAGGGGAAGGACAGGGGAATGTGGTGCACACCTCAAAGACACTGCACCAGCACAGTTAAAGAATTGTTTGAGCAGCACCAAGTCAGTGCTCACACTCTTTTCAACATAAAACTCAGGGGATTTGCCCAATGTGCAAGTATCTGAATTGTGGGGTGAGAAAATACCGCTATTTTTTTTACCCATTAGATGCAAGATAATTTTGTTATCCTGCTACTCTGTCTCTCACAGCACACATTTGTTAGCCTTCTGTTTGTTTCTTATGCTCTGAGGTTTCCTAAGTATTACAAAGACAACCATCTTCCTTAGATTATCTTTCTAGAAATCACGGACACTTCAGAGATGAACTCACACTGGATATAAAAAAACTGGCACAGAGCTGTCAAAACAGGAAAGCCAGCAGTACACCTTATGTGTGTCTTAGTTCTGCCACTGGCTGGCAATTACTGTGAGGATTAATTATTTAGTACATACTGTGCCAGTCATCCTGGTACAGGGCAACATATAAGAAATTTCTTCCAATACTCTGAGTAGCAGATGTGCATCTAAAATGCTGTATTTGGGCAACTGATGTGAGCAAAGTATGTTCACTCAAAGCATCAGATCCCTTCTTCCAAAAGGAGCATCTTGTGCTCCTGAAGAGCTCCTACACCGACACTTCAGGAAAAGCTTGAAAAATCACCTCTCTCTTAACTATCACTTAGGCAACTCTTGTGTCTCAGCACATAAAATAAATTCTTTAAACTCAGAAGAAACAAATATAAGTACTTCATTGCTCTTTACTGCCACATTCAACCTCCTTCAAAACACATAGTATTACAAATACTGGATGCAGATGAGGGCCCCTGGACAGATGTGTGGGATCCACTGAGCCCATAGAATTTCACAACAGTTCTTGGGGCTTTTCAATAAAATCACAGAACTGTCAGCCCAACATTTTAAAAGGTCCACGTGCAAAGTAGGTTACATGTTGCCTCAGGCAACTTTTTGCTATATATCCATGTGAGTGGGAGATTTGATAATTTGGGCATGAGAAGAGATTCTTTAAGGAAGACGTGGGAAAAACTGAGTGGCTGAGGTACATCTGTCAAAACTTAGACAAGAAAAGCAAAATGGCTTCACCAGTGAAAAGGAGACAGGGTGAATGTAAAGCACTGTTTCAGAAGTGATTCATCTGATCTTCATCTTCTGGCATGTATACTATGATGTTTGTGGTAAGGAAAGCTCCATTCTCTTTAACATAAGCATCAGATATTTTTGTATCATCTTATTCCAGCAAGCTTATGCTTTGCAGCCTAGTGCCTTGAGGAGCCTCTGCACCACCACCACCAGTAAAAAACAGCTATTAGTACTGTAAAGCTTGAATCCTGACCCCAGCATGCTAGACATGAGATATGAAGACTCAAGAAGATGGCTGTCACCTCCAAAAGCTTCCACTCAGATCCCCACACTGTTCTGCTTATTCTATAAAATTCCCTGGTCCAGCAGGCTTGCCCTCCTCCCCTGTGAGCTGGCATCACACAGCCCCTGTCACCACTGCTTGCAGTCTGCCAGGTTCTTCTTCCGCCACCAGGAAAAGAAGAGCATGATTCAGCTGCCTGGTGACATACCTGGGTTATGTTTAGGGGCTATGCCTATTGGTCTCCTTTCTTCTCCAGGAGGACTAATGCTTGCCTAGGTCCTGCTGGCCAGCCCCCCACAGATGTCTGTACTGAACACCCTTATCTCAAGCAGTCCGAGATGCCAATGCTTTGTGAACCAAACTTGCACATAGTGATCTCCAGTTTTGCCACCAGCCACAGCAGAAAACAAGCCATCTTCCACAGAAAACCTATTTCTTACAATTTTTATTGATATTAGTTGTCTTGATTCTAGAACAAAATCTATAGTTATACAAACGAATGGCTGCTTAGTTATATGACAGAAGGGGAAGGACTGACACTTCTGCTACAGCAAGCTAAACCAGCTCAGTCTTGACAAGGATGGACAGGAGAGGCACAGGTCACTCTAACACAGCCATACCTACTTCTTAGTAGAGCCTGTTGCAATAGGACAAGGCATAAGAGTTTTAAATTTAAAAAGCGTAGATTTAAACCAGATATAAGATTTTTTTTTATTTCTTTTTTATTTTTTTTATTTTTTTTTTACAATGAGGGTGGTGAAACATTGTAACAGATATCCCATGGAGGTGGAAATGTTTCCCATGCCTGGAAACATTCAAGGTCAGGTTAGATGGGGCTCCAAGCAACCTGATGCAGTTGAAGATGACCCTGCTCATTGCAGGGGGATTGAACTAGATAGCCTGAATTTGTGTCAGGGGAGGTTCAGGCTGGGTGTTAGAAAAAGGTTCACCCAAAGGGTGGTAGGATGCTGGCTCCTCAGGGAAGTGGTCACAGCAGCAAGCCTGACAGAGTTCCAGAAGTGTTTGGACAATACTCTCAAGCACATGCTGCAATTCTTGGGAATTGTGCTCTGCAGAACTGGGAGCTGAAGTGGATGATCCTTGTAGGTCCTTTCCAATTCAGCTTATTCTGTGATTTTAAAGGTCCCTTCCAACCCAAACTGTTCTAGGATTCTATGATGACTCTACTACAACAAAAAACAATCACTCCCTTTTTTCCCAATTAGAATTAAATATGGAAAATAGGGTTGTGCCCCTTTCTTTGTATACAGTGGGTACACACCCAGCACAAACATAGATCCCTCAGACTTTCATGTTAGGTTGTAGTGTGTTCCAGACCAGCACCTAAAATGTATGGAGCACATTCTCAACTGAAATAGTGTGTGAAGGTGCAGAAACAAACATTAATGTGCTGCAGAATCTAGAGTGGAGGCCAAAGAGACAGGAGAGAGAAAATAATCAGATCAAGCAGGAACAACTCAAAGTAACGCCCTTGTACTGGAGGCCACCAGGAAATCCCTGAGGCAGGTGAGGTAATCACTGTGGCCCTGGCAAGCTGCATGACTTGGAAACAAGGCAGAGTTTTGTGCTCACTTACTTGCAAAATTACCCATTTTTTTAACAGGGTCAGGAAAGCAGACTATATAATCAAATATCTGCCTTAAAAACATCAGAAGTCTCCCTTCTATATTATAATTAAGCTGAACTGATAATTGTGAGAACACGCTAAATTAGACCTTTTCTTATGGTTTCCAGAACAGGCAAAATTAGAATCAGATCTGAACCATATTTATTTTGAATAACTGAAGTTCAGTTGTCAAGTCTTCATAAAATCAATGTCATTACCCAGGAGTTATCAAGAATTATAATATTACAGATCCAACTGAGGCTGCTCAGACCACATTGCCTGGGAAAGTCTTTTTGAAATACTGCTCTCTTTGCTTCTGGAAGAAAAATTAATTAAATGCCCAGTCCAGACATAGAGCATTACTGATTTTTCAAAGGAAAATGGGAAAAGCTCAAAAGTTAGAACTGTAAAGGGTGTGTTTAGGGGGAAAAAAAGGTCAGGCTTTAATTACCACTGAAGTCACAGATAAGCCCAAAAGACAGCTGGCACAAGGCCACGGTGAATTTCACAATAACCTTCAAATTCATTCTTTAAGAATCTGAGTCAATGCCTGTGGAAGAAAGATCTCTTAGAACTCCAACTCACTTCAGTAACAGTAAAACAATTTTCAACAAGATAATAGATAAACAGTTAAGAGCTTCTATGACTACAGTGTTCCACAGCAAATGCCATCAGCATTCAAAGAGCTGAAAAACTTCTGTGGCCACTGAGAGATCCTGACACCCTGATGAGTTTCCCTAACATTTCAGTTTCCTAAAAACATACTTGAGCTTCTTTTTAAAGGAGAATTTTTATTAAAAATTATACTTATGGGGGAAGCAGTTTAGTGTAAATTTTGAGAACATGCATGTTTTAGTCCTTTCATCTTTAAAAATTAAGAAATCACAGTGACAATTCTAACTGCATGATAACAAACCTAGGCCATAAGTAAAGAGTAAAAAAGACCTCTAATACAAAAAGTTGTATTTGTGTACAAAAATAAGGATTTACTAGCCTGACACATGCAGCATGATTTATGGGAAGCACTCTAAAATTCTGAACGGGCTGTAACAAGATCCATGAAGCATGTAATTGTCAAAATATGAGATTTGTCAAAACATTCCCACGTGACTGATCTGCCAAGGAAGTTGCTCCTTCAAACATTTTCAAGAGTACTTGTTTTACTCTACAGACTTCTCACATTCTCCCCATGTAAAGGATGGGTTTGGCTCAACACACCACAGGCCCACTCCCCCTCAGGTTATCTCCCCCGCCACGCTGCGTGGGGCAGCGAGGCACCGAGCTGTGCTCCATGGGCAGCCTGGTGCCATGCCAAGGGATCAGGAGCCAAAGCTCCGTGCAGACGGACACGCACACCGACAGCCTCCCCGAGTCGGCCCTGCTCTTTAATCTCCTACTCTAAACCCAAAACTCACTGCTGGGAAAAAAACCGCGAACTCCAAACACACACCATGGTCACAATCCTTGTTTTGTACTGAATCCCATGCTAAACTTCATTCATTCTGTTAAAGATAAACAAGCGCGCAAGTTTAATTAAGAGAATTTAATCTTCATTAGGAGAAGGGAAGCTGTGACAGCAGGGCAGGGCAGGGCAGAGGCAGCCGGAGCGCTGGGCTGCAGAGGGTGCTGTTCCCACAGCTCCAGCACCGCACACCCCGCCCAGGACACCCTGCTTTGCTCTCCCCAGCCCACAGCCGGGGCTGGCAGAGAGCTGGCACACACTGCTTGTGCCAGCCCTCCTCTGTCCTCCTGCCCATTCGCAAGCAGAGCCTGGCAAATCCAGTTACAGCCCTAGCGGTTCCAAAACTCATTTTCACTCTTTTCTTTTGCTGTCTAATAATCCACTCTGCAGGAAAATCTTGTGGTACACAGAAAATACATGGTTCTTTATATAGCACTCAGGAGTGATTTTTGTGTTTGAATATGTTTCTGGATATTAATTCTCACAAATAACAGACACAAGTAATGTTACTTAATTTCATAAAATTCCTTTATGACTTTATTAAGGCACATTTAAACAAGTCTCCTTCACAGAGTGAGTTTAACATCCCTGATCTTTGTTTATAACAGATGTTTTCTAACTGAAGATTCATCCTTGGATTCATCCTTCACTTTCTCATATGGCCAAAGCTTTAGAGTCTGTTATCATGACAACCATAACACCCTTCCTGTGTTCTATCCCTTTAACAGCCTGTCCTTGTATCTAAAAGCTTAAATCAGTCACTTTTTTTTTTCCAAATTAACCTTCACATTTCACCCAGACTACTCAATCATCCATTTCTTTCACACACTCTACATACTGTATTTTGCCCCTGCCCTCAATTACTTCACATGTCTCAGGATAACTCTATTAATCATGAAATATTTGTATGGCTTTAAGGTATAAATATACTCTGGCTCAATTAAAAGAAAATAATTAATGTGGCCATTGCTAAATCTTGCTAAATATCCTTATATTTTTTAACTTCCCATGTTTTTGTTTTGTGAAAGGCATTCCAGTATTTTCCTAATCCCTAAATCACCAAGTATGCAAGCAGAGGTATATTCTTACATATATATCAAACAGTAGGACATAAACACACACATTGAGGAGTCCTTTTGTGTATTTCAGTAGATGTGTGATATTTGAAACAGCATCACTGTACAGAAGAACTTTAAGCAAGTGTCCTAAATGTCAAAGTCCTTTCCACTTCCTACAGGAAAAAAATGTTGCCTCCATTAACACCATCACAGAATGAACCAGATTGGAAGGGACCACAGTGGGTCATTTGGTCCAACCTTCATATTGGGGTCACCCAATTGCACAAGATTGTGTTCAGATGGCTCTTGAATATCTCCAGTAAGGGAGACTCCACAATCTGTTCCAGTGCTTGCTCACCTGCACAGTAAAGAAGTTCTTCCTTATGTTCAGGTGGACATCCCTCTGCTTCAGTTTCTGCCCGTGGCCTCTTGTCCTGTTGCTTGGCACCACTGAGAAGAGCCTGGTAGAACTCCTTGACACCCACTCTGTAGATACTCATACACATTGACGAGTTCCCTCTCAGTCATCTCTTCCGGAAGCTCAACAGGCCCAGCTCCCTCAGTTTCTCCTTGTAAGAGAAATGCTCCAGTCCCTAAATCACCTTTTTTGCCCTCTGTGGGACCTGCTCCAGGAGCTCCATGTCTCTTTTGTCCTGGAGAGGCCAGAACTGAACACATCTCAAAACATTTTGAGGAATGGGCTGGAAGGTTCTCTCCAACCAACACAGGTCCAGCCACTCAGGATACCCCCCCAGGTCCCACCCCATTTACTTATTAACATTAGCACAGCACTACCCACACTGCTATTAATATTTGGCACAGTCTTGTTTGTCTGCTTGTAAATTTGGGATCAGCAAATCCATCTCAGTGGAGCCACTGCAGATTCACAAGCAGAAATGAATATTTACTATCATAAAATGGATATCTACTCCATGACTGCTACAATTCAAAGTTCTAAAATATAAAGTCACAGAGACGTCCAGCAAATTTTAGAATCTACAACACTGAATTAACCTTCATTTTGTGGATAGCTCTAAGAGGAGATGAGAGACTGATGCCACATGTGGCATGTCATGTGAGGTTCCATGCCTCTCCACTCATACTCCCAGCCAACAACACTTCTTGCACCATTTGTGATTTCAAGGGACAGCATGTACATCTCTCTTCCCTGTTTTGCACTACCATAATCCTTTTAGATTTTTCTTCAAATCAGTACACTTTGTTCTGATGGTTTTGTGTATGAGACTAGAGATATTTATATATTTCAGAAACAATTAAAATCCAACAAAGTGTGACTCACAACCTGCTTAAAGCCTTTCTTGCTTGTGACATCTGTTCTCCCCTTTAAAAAATATTTTATTTACAAAGGTATGTGATAAACAATTAACGAAGAATATAAAGCAAACATCACTAAGCTTCACTTTACATGGCGACCATCTGAAAGAAGACATCCTCACTGGAACTGTAGGATTAAAGCAGATTGAAATCACTAAAGTAATAAAAATATAATATTTGCTAAGGAATTTGGCAGTGATCAGCTTCAAAAAAAGCTCAAAAGCTGAATAATACTTCGCAGAGAAGGGCTGTGCCTTACAAGATTGTCAGAGATAGAAAAGGGTTAAAAAGAGATATAAGGTTAAAAAGAACTGAACAGATCACCTCACTCAGTCTGTGCAGTTTGGCTAGAAAACACTAGAGATGCTTCTCTAATTTATTCTTGAAAATCCAAATGAAGGAAATGTAAGAGTACAAGTGCTACAGGTTTGACTACACCTTCTCTATAAATCCAAGTGGGACATTTTTCCTCACTAATCTTCAAACTAAATCTTCTGTAAAATAAACTGTTGTTCCCTTCCTAAAGTTTGACCTCAGAAATCATGTGCTCACCAGCCTCTGCATGAACACATTTTACATACTTATGTCTCCCTTCAGTCTTCTTAGTTTCAGACTAAACAAACTCAAATTATCACAAACTACCCTTGATCTTCCAAGAAAACTTTTCTTACTACTTCATTAGAGATGGCTACAACCCTCTTGTCCACACAAAGATCAGCAGTTACACAGCCAGGCAGTTTCACAGCCACGTGCCCACAAGTGCATCTAGGAGAAGGCAGAAGCACAAGCTGCCTCCTTGTCTCCTAAGCACCATGCTGCCCACAGGCAGGGTGAAGAGCTCGTGTATAGCTCCTGGAGCTCCCTGGGCATAAGCCAACACAGCCCAGGGCAAGCAGTGAACTCTGTAAGGTTTGTGGCAGGGCAAGAATGACAGTTGTGCTGACATGACAAAGGATGTACAGCCAGAGAGAAACAGGTGTACTTTACCTACAAAGATAAAGTCACAGAGCTTGAAACATCATTTGAAGATGAGGTACAGTGCGGGCAGTGGGCACTGGGATGCTCCCTCTCAGTGGAACATCCTTGCTCATGGGAGTTGCCTCCCAGAGGCAGATGATGATGCTGCTGCAGCACCTGACATGAGCACCCATGGCAGCAGCAGCAACTGATGGCACTGACTCTTCCCAGCACCAGTTCTAGCTGCAGCTACAGCAACACCCCAGCAAGCTCTGTTATCCTTTCATTCAAATTTCGTGACAGTAATTTTGCTAATGAGCCTACATGTGGTAGCACGTAAAAAAGTATAGACATACCATTTGCACCACTTCCCCTTTGTCCACCTGCTTTCAAAGACCAGAGTTCCAGTCTCTCCAGGGAGAGAAATTACCCTGGAAGGTCCTCATTCTTTTCTTCTCCTTGGGAGAGAGGTATGCTTATTGTAATTGTGGAGTTCTAGAAGTTCCCCCTCTCCTCTGAATTCTTAAATAGAATGATAAAATGTTACAAATCAGTTAGTTACTACTAACTGTTGGATAAATGAAGCTGTGTGACAAGAAAAGGTAACTTATCCAAATATTCTTCAGTCTGCTGTTTCCTTATCTAAATGTCATCCTCATCTTTTTAAAACGTATTTCATCAAGCCAGCATTTTATAGAACAAACAGAACAGAGTAAACCAGACATTTCTACATTGGTCAAAAGTATTTATTTTTTTCTATTTCTTGGTAATGTACCCATACTTCTTTTTTCTTCATACTCTGATATAATTACAGAGCCTTTTTCCTGTGATCTTTCATGTCACATTAATTCATTCTGGACCTTGTACTTCTCTGATTTTACCCCACCTTGCTTTATTAACTCCTTTATACAAACCTGAAGTCCTGCTGCCCTTATTTCCACTTCTTGTACAGCTCCTTTTTATTTCACACACCTTGAAAGCAGCAGTATTTTCTATACAATGTCTCCTATCTGTTCTGCCTGTCTGTAGCCTGCCTTTGTGCCTCTTACACAAACACCTTCAATAACTGCCAGATCTCCTGCATTTCTGCCTCTCCTGTATTATTTCCCCAGGAGAGCCTACCTATTGCTTTCTCCAGTTCATTATCTTGCTTTTACTTCTTACTTCTCTCTTTGCTTTGAAAAGTGAGCCTGGGATTTAAACCAGTTGCTTCCAAATTACCTTCCTTTTTTTAAATTTTGAAGCAGTCTCTCCCAGCCAGTCCAGACCTATCTAACTAGGAAGTTTTGACAGCAGCTTTCTGAATCTGGCAGGCTGAAGGTCTGGCTGGCTGGCATTTCACTCACAAAACTTGTCCTCACCAGAGGCAGCCACCACAACTCCTGCAGCAGGCAGGGAACAGAACAGCAAGTGTGGCTATCACACCTGCTTGGGGATGAGCTGTGCCACAGAAATGCCTTTCTCACATAGGCTACTGAGGGTTCCTTTGTAGGTGTTCAAATGCAGAATTCCACATTGTTCCTCCTGTCGATTATGAGGATAGATGATTTTCCCTATCACTACACAATTCTGTCTTTCCAATGCAAAGTTAGCAACCAAAAATCCACCATTGACTTCCTTGATCCAGCTCAATGCCCCCAGTCAAGAGCAGCCATATTTCCCTTCTTTTTCTGTTTTATCTTTGGCCAGAGACATGCCACAATGTTTTAGTACACCTAGTTCTTTCTCATCACCCTTTGTGTTTCCAACTTGCCCTCACAATTCCTGTCCTGTACTACACGCTGTCAAATATAACTTACCAGGGAGGAATTGTTTAAAGTATGCATATGTAATGCTAATAACATTAAACTCAGATCAAAATTAACACTCATCAAAGGCAGTACACTCCAAACACACCTGAAGCGGGTAAAATACACTAAGGTTAGCTGATAAAATATTATTCAAATAAAAATCAAAATATTCTAAGTAGAGGAGCATAGTGAACACTATGTGATTACCTTTAAATGTCCCTGTTGAAAGCACCATAAATGCCATTAACAGAGAATACATTTCCTTACAGGAAAAACATGTTTATTCTTATGCCTTTTTAGGTCTTCAGGCAGCCACACATCTCCACTATCTCAGGGCAAGCCTCGCTTCCCAGAGTATATGAAATATTGCTGTAGAACAAAATACTTAGGCAATGTTTATGATTAAATGTTTGAAGTTGCTCACTGTCTGGAGTCCACATATTGGGGCAAAAACTGCTCCCACTGGAGCCAATGGCACGGTTGTGTTAGCCCAAAGGGAGTTAGATCAAGCCCTAGTGCTTCTAAACTGATATATAAATTATTATTAGATACAGATACATCAAAAGTATATAGATAAAAATAAGCCCATGCATAATTCAACAATTAATTAAAAAGTCTACACTTAATTGCAAATGCTAGAATTTTATCTCTTGCAATCTCCAAGGAATAAATAATATTAAATAAAATCTATGCTGAAAGCTAATTGCAAACAATGGACTGAACAAAAAGAGAATGAATTAATACATTAATATATTAAGTCTATAATAGGAAGCATATTGATTCTAGTGGTTATAATTCATTGTGCAGTCATTGCATGCAGACTGAGTTCTCCTTATGCTCATTCTTTCATATAGAGCACCTATATAAACCAATTCCTTAAAAAAATCCAACACACAAAAAAGCATGTGTTCAACTGGTTCAATAGGGTTGCAGGCCATAAAAAGATCAATATGCTCAAGCTACCCTATATTTCATGCATATTTAATTTACTGGTTTCAGTTATTCTCTTTCCTGTTTCAAATTAGTCATGAAGTCTGAATGCATTAAAGAGGATCAAATAAACTTAAAATCTATGGCAACATTTTTATTGACTTGATTTTACTTGTTTATGTATTTATTTGCTTACTAACAGAGATTTTTGTGATGCAATTCATCATTAGCCTTTAAAACTTCGTACAATTTCCTCCTCTTTCGTGGCTTTAACTTGTGCCATTTGTCACTATTTTTCCTCACAGTTTCCTAGCTACTTTACTCCCTCATTTAAATTCTGATTAAACACCAAGAAAGTCCCCAGTTTGCTTGCTGAGCTGCTTTGCAAACAGCTACAAACTACACTAAGCAGTGTAGTTTACCTCGAAGTGGAGGATTTTTGAAAACATTTGTACACAATGAGTAAACTACAATTGTGCATATTTCCAGGGAAAATAAAAACTCCTTTACACCATTAAGTGATGATGTTCTTCAAGAGCTATTTAATTTTTTTAGAAGGAGTATGCCTCAAAGAAAAAGCACTTTAAGACCTTTTAGAATTAGTCCTGAAAACACAACAGCAAAAATTTTCAGGAGAAAAACTGAAATATTTTTCTGTCTGCCCATAAGACAGTAGGCAGAGTTAAACAATTGAATTCCAAAATAGAGGAGGAAATGCTGATACTTCAACTTCACCCAATGCCTAAAGCAAGCTGGGGACCACATTGAAGTAGAATTTTATGGAAGTTGCACCCAACACAATTTGCAGCAGCTGTTAGAATAAACTGGGAGGAATGCATACAAAGCTCATTTAGTTGCACCAGAACAGCAAGGAACCAGTCTTATTTTATTTAACAGAGGGAGGGAAAGCAGCTTTTTCTGAGTGTGTTTCAAAATCAAAAGGTGTTAAATTGAGAATTTTTTTAAAAGCTACTACCATTAGACTAACACCAGGTGCCTGCTCCTTTAAACACCAACGTAGAGGTACAAAGTACTCATTTCTAAAAGCAGAGGTGGGGAATTTTAAATGACACTTTAACTGCATGGCTAAAAAGAAAATACTGAGACTAGTGCTATCTAAAATGATAACCACTAGTGTCAGTAAAGTGCCAGCTTTCAGCAAGGAATGACTGTGCTCAATCAGGAATAGTCAATCCAGCTGCCATTAAGGTCATACCTGAACATTTCACAAAGCAATCGACCTAAGAAGCAATTTGCAAACCGTGTGCTGCCTGAAGGACACACAGGAATCAATAACTTCAGGTTTCTATTCTGAATTATTCATTTGGTCTTTGCACAACAAAAAGCTGTTCTCTCTCTCTCTCACTAATGCACTACCACTGCAACACAGAACATGATTTTCAACACCAGGCTTTAAAAAAATAGTTTTCAAAAGCATTTTGTCCTGCTACTTACAAAAGCCTTCTTGCTAATAACACCTTTATAAGTGATTTTGGGAGCAACTAAGGTCTATGAAGGGATGCTGCCTATTGCTCCCATCAGCAGATGGTTTCTCTGAAGGATGATCAGCCAAGGGTCCCAAAACCCAACCCATGCTGTGTCAGTGCCATGGACAGAACAGCTGTTCTTCTCCAAGGAGCTGCCCAGATACCCAGAGTGCTGCCAGAAGGTCAGGTAAGAGGCTCTCTACAATCTTTTCTTCCATGAACAGAAAAAAACTTTCCCTTGAAGGGAAGATACCAGGGTGTTCAGCATATCACTGCCCAATCTCTGCTTGCCTTGCCTTTAGTCCTATTTTCTGCACATAATAATTTCTAAAAAAGAAACAATGTATTTCAAAATAACCCATTTAATCTCTCTGGACTAAGACCTGGCACTACAAAAGTATTTTTATTGATTTGAAAAAGAAAATCTATAACAATTTTATTTATCTGCCTTTATTCTGTTTTCATAAACAGCTTTTTTATTTTCTGATGTATTTTCCACTTGTATTTCACACTTGCCTCAATATTTCCCTAAGTTTTGGGGTTTTGAATTCAAAGGATGACAGGAAAAATTTCTGGGCTTTCATGGAAGCTCAACTTCTCCTTGGGTGCTTTAGGACCACAAGAACGCTACACTAGAATAAAACTTGCAGCCACAAATTTACCTGTTCTTGTCACATCAAGGGTTACTTACTGCTCTAGCAAGATTTAACACCCTATTTTTACAGCAGCAGAGTGAAACACTTGCTGGAAGCAGAGGCTGGTTTATAGCAGAGGGGAGATCTCTACCCCACCACCACACTTCCCTGGTATGTGAGTTCTCCCTGGAAGCTCATACCACAGCAGCAGGCAAGTCTAAAGTCCAATATCTCACCTCTCTAGTCTGTATGTCAACAAGACATAAAAGATAACATTTAAACTGGAGCCACACCATCAGACAGCAAACAGTAGCCTTAGGAAGTCTAAAGCTCCAATTAGTCCTCTCCAATCAGTCCTCAGAAAATCTGTTATCAATTCAAAAGAAAAATTCCAGCATTAAAAAAAATTAGTGACAGTCCACTTGACCTTAAACTTTGGAATTCAAAGATAACTTAAACAGCTTAATTTTCAAATAACACATTATGTACCTGTCTAAAACTAGGTATCTCAAGAACAGAAGCAGGAAATATTTCTGCAATGACTACGCTTCTATTTTAACAAAGCACACGACATGCTTTACTACTCAACTAAACTGAAAAGGGACTAACACTGAGTTTTAAATATTATGCACTTACACACTTTGAATCTAATGCAACTAGAGATTGTCAACAGACAGCAGATGAGTGAATATTTATTGGTCATCTTGTTGTTTGTGGTTATTCAGTAAATCCAATAAATACAGAATTTAATTAGAAGAGTGACAGTAGGCTTCCATGCCATTGCCCAACAAAAGATGAGAACTTGTAAAAGCATCATTGCTGCTGACTTAGAATAAAATCTCTTGGATATACTGGTATAAAAGCATGAAAATTTGAGACTTTCTCAAGGGCTGCAGGAAAACAGGAGTTTAATTAGACTGAGTAAGGAAAGCACTAAATAAGAAAGGAAAATTTTAAAAGAGATGAGAAAAGAAAAAGAGGGGAAAAAAAACCAAAAAACCAGGGGACAGGGAAAAGAAACTGGAGAAAGAAAGCAAAGAACACAAACAGGAGGGAAAAAAGATGAAATTAAAATGTGATGTATCCCTGTGCCCATAGTGGGGTCATGTCCATATGCATAGTCTGCTCTTTCCCAAGATCTCTCATAATTTTTATTATCATCTTTTCTTCTTCTTGTTGAACCCTACGCATGATAGAAAAAGCACAGTGACTTCCTTTTACAGTCAGTGGAGCAAAAGCATTTCTAGGATACAATTCATCTTCCCTTTTAGTAGATGTCTTAGAGGAGAGACATCTAAAAGGGCCTGTTCCCTCAGCTATCTACTAGAGAAGTCTGGGTAATCAGCTCAAATAAATCTACTGCAATGCGTGAAATGAGACAATTCCCATCTTGGTTTGTCTGAAACAAGGTATTGGCAGTGAATGCACAAATATGAGTTGCATATGATTTGTATTAAATAATATAAAATTATTTTTAATAAATAGCTGAAACTGAGGGCTCAAATTCAAGTTAGTTAACTGACTAGGAGAGGTCCACTGTCTGCTAGAAATGCACTCATTCACTGTGCTATTTTTCCTACATTCCCTCCACAATATAATGTTTTCTGAATATCCCCTTACATATAAAGATAAGAGAACATTTGAAAGAGTGATTTTAATTTCCACACAAGTCACTACTCTAGAAACAATGTCTAAGAACAGAAATCTGACAACTGTATCACCACCTGCTTTCAAACTATTTCCAGACTATAAAGCTGAGTTGCTACATAAATTCCAAGTTAATGGAAGAGCAATAGTCAAACTATATTTGTGTGAGTTAGCAACCCTTAAACTGAATTCTAAAGTGAGCAATCTCAGATGAAAATCACAGCCAGCAATACACACAGTCAACACACCCCCATCTGTCTCATCTATCTGTATCTATTCCTCTGCAATCACCCAACCCAGAACTAGTCGAAAATGAAGGCCTAAGGCCATTGACCTTGGCAAGCTATGCAAAAGGATTTAGAGTGAACTCTTTACCCTCATTTCCTTATTGGTTTAGAGTCTAAATCTTTTTTAAGCTATCCTCAAGAGGTTGACAGCATGGCCATGATGACTGTGCATGTTTTAGAAACATGTAAAATGAAGTTGTATAGAAATATAATTCTCAGTACGCTGCTCTTCTGTAAAAAAAGGCACTATTTTTAACTCATATTTTGCTCTCCAAAAAGCTTCAGATAGGCTTTTCCACATCCTACAGAAAACTGAAGCTGCATCTTTAAAATGCTTCTTTAATACAAAAAAAAACCCCAAAACCAAAACAAAACAAACAAAAAAAAAAAAACCATGAGTAGCCCCTATAAACATGACAACAATTACCCTCAATTAGAAGAAGAAATGCATGATGGTTAATTTGGACATTTTACTGCCAGAGTACTGGCAACCTTCCCAGATTTTTTCTTTAAATCTAATTTCTCTGAAATATTCTACAATGGATACATTTCTTATACTATAAACATGAGGTAAAATTCATAAAAGGAAGGATGCAGAACTGCCTTTTGTCTTTTCTCATTAGCAAGTAAAAGATTTCTGCAGAGACATGGGGCCACTTGGATGTTTCAGGAATACAAGGAGGAGGCTTCTGCATAGAAGGGGTCCCAGGAGCAGCGGTTTCTAGATACAACATGTTTGCTTTGGGTCTAACAAACTCCCAAAGGAAAACCTATTGGTATGAGCAGTTCTGTGACTCCAGACTCACCCTGCCCACAGAACAGGTGTATGCTGCACAGAGCCTGATGGCAGGACCACTCCTGATGGCTCAGTCATGGTGAAAAGGGCCAAAAGATCCCTCTGCAAGAGGGTTCTCTTGCAAAAGACAAAATCGAGTCCAACTTCAGTTCCAAGCCTGGTTACTTACCCCATCACACCATTTTCAAGAGCTACATACATTTCAAACTTTAAAAGATGTGAAACAAAAAGGTAGTTTTAAACATCCACATCCCTGCAGAAATTCTCTTCTGTTTCAGTGTCCAATATTACTCAAATACCCACAAGAGCAGCCACAAGAAAGAGCAATAATGAAGCTGTTCCCTAAAAAAATCTGTTTTTCTCTAAACATGGATACAAGGAGATCTTTCCAACAGTATTTGAACATTGCACAAGTTAATTAAATCTCAACTCTGACAGTTTGCAGATACATTTTTATTTAATGTGACTCTTACATGAATTCAACCTCAGAGTGGGGTGATATCAAAGGAAGTTATGTCAAGTAATTACACAATCTGTTTCTCCAGAGCAATGTCCAGGCTAGACAGCTGGCACTGAAACAGCAGATTAAATTTAGAACTGAAGGGCCATGCAGTGAAGGTGAACTCACAGCTTTTACTTCTCTGTCAACTAAAATCTGTACATTCTGTTAAAATAATATATCTGTCCCTGAAGCAAAGTCCACTTCTATTCAAAAGGAAGATATTGAAAAGTGACTTTTGCCCCGGAAAGCCTTTATTTCTAATTCATGAGCAGTGTATTGATGCCACAGGATGATCTAGAGAACTCTCTCTCAAGGTCATTCCCCTCTCCTCAGTGTGGTACTTCAAATATTTTTTCTCTTCATTTGCCTTAGCTGTGGTACTAGAGCCATGACACACTAATTCCAGAAATGAGCCACACCTTATAGAAAGAAATCAACTTTGACTCATTTTGATTTCAAATTCAAGTACTCAATTAGATCACCTTGGGCAGCATTTCAACTCCCCCATGACTCCTCAAAGACAGCACATGCATAAACCTCACAATTTAACATCTTCCTTATATGTAACACAGCTGCATTGTGAAATCAGAGTAAAAGACACAATCACTGCTGTAGCAATAAGTCATCCAGACATGACAGAAATAACAACTGACCTTCATGAGATGCTGATTTATCCATTTTGTGAATGTCTTCTTTTGTACTTTGTCACGCTCATCTAGAGGTAAAAAGGAAAAACAAATGCTTTAACAGGTCTACAATGATGCAGAAGATTTTTTTATGAAGACCTTTATAAAATTAATTTTCAAGTAAATTTCAAAAACAGAATAGCCTGCAAAAGCTCCAAAATGTCTAATCAAAATAATAGTCCAGAAATGTGGGTTTTTTCAGTACATCGCAGCATGATATGAAAAAGTTTCTTGACGCTCCAGGTGAATTTTTCCAGGGCAACAGCCCCTCTGGTATTACAGCAGCCTACTAATAAAAATCTGTCTAGAATAAGTTAACTGGCATTTAAAATGTACTGAAAAGGTCAAGGCAAACTTCTAAGAACTATAAATGCTGCTCTAGTCTTTACAATCAAATTATTACTAACAGATTAGACAACAGAAAATTTGTTGTGATATGAAACTTGACTTTCAACCATTACACTTTTAAACTGGAATAGCACACTTGTTGAAACTCAAAAGAACTAGTTACAGCTTCAGTCAGGGAAAGGACTCTTAACCCTCTACAAAATAAAAGGGATGTCCAACAACCCAGATATGGGACCCAGCCACTGCCAGCCACTGGTGTGGCAGTTTGCATCAGTGATTGCCCACAAAATGTTATGGAGAAATAACAAAAGCAACAGACTCAGGATAAGAAAGAATCCCACTTATGGGTAGGGAGCATACGCATGTATTCTGCCAAGCCACACTGGAGAAAATCTAACCACCACCCCAGCACAAGAGTTATCTCCAGCTACTTGAGCAGGGCCACAGCCAGTACAACTGCTACAGAGCCTGGTCACTGTCCCAGAGATCCCCAGAGCAGGAGTCACAGTGCATTAGAACTGGGACCACCTGTGCAAGCCTAAAATAGCAAGAGCCCTTCAGCCCTAGAGGGCACAACTGCAGCTGTTTCATTGAGTCAGGCTATTTGCAGTGTGGCTGAGAATGAGCAATGTGCTCAGGTAGCAAAACAAGATCCCTATGTAGCCACTGCCATCACTAAAACACTGAACCAGGTCCTATATTTTACACTAAAAGATACGATTTTCAGGTTGGTCGAAGTGTAACAACTAATAAATTAAAATAAATTGACAGAAGATCTTTCAAGGACTTTCAAGTCTCTGGTATGATACTGAGGTCTTTCAAAACAGCAAGACATTATACAAGAGTCCATCCTGGGCCAAACTCAACACCATATGGGTTTCCTAACAGTAGTGAGAAATGAGTTTTGGGGAACAGAAGCAAAAAACAAAACAAGTAAAAGCCTGTGAAGCCTTTGCATAGTCCTCCTACGTGACTCAGACTTTCTACATGCTCATTCATATCTTTGCATTTAATAGTCATGGATACATTTTTTTCTGTTATTTTTTCCAATCCTTTTAAATGCACCTATAACTTTTATAGCCACAGCTCATTGTGGCAATGAAATCTTCAGGCAGTACGTGCAGTGTACTTGTATGTTTGGCTCTGTACAGAAGAGTTGCTGTTTCCTAAATGCTTTTTCCACACCACTCAAGATTCTCCAAGCTTCTAGCATATGCTTTTTTTCCTCCTACTCCATAGCTCAACAGTCTTTTATTCTACTTGGAGACCCAAATAAAGATGAGAAAGAGAAACTAGAGAGAAAAGCTGTACTAGTGGGAAAAAAAAAAAAAATCTGGCAGATTAAGAAAATCTTTTGCTATACATACATTTCTCCATAGCCTTCACCTACCATTTCTGACATAAGTTATTTATCATAACAAGGTGGAAGCTGGTAGAGGGTTAAGATTCAGTAAATGTAGAGAATAGAAAATCTCAGAAATAAAATAATTCCAGAAACATTTTCACTTTTAACTGTTTCATTATGAGCAGCTGTTTTAAAAAGAATACAAAGTTTCTCAACCGCAGAATTTCACAATGTGTACAACATGTCTTTTTTTACTAAGGTAACCCCATCTAGTTTTGACCAATTACACAGAAGTTTATATTTTGGGAAATGTTACTTTGGTGGCAGCTAAAAAACCATAAGGTTGAAAAATCCTCTTCCTTGTACCACTATTCATTTTAACTCAATTTTCAATTTAAATGCTAACATACATAAAAGAATTGATGCTTACTACCCTGGTTTCTTTATATATACATATATATTACACAAACACTCAGAAAAATTCTGTAACTGACAGACCCAAATGCATAAGGAGGAAAGCTGACACCTGTCATGTTGTGAAAAACACCAGTATTAAAGGGGGGAAAAGGTCACCTACAACTGTGATTTTAAATCAAAAACCCAAATGCTACCAGAAAAGCAAATGCACACTAAGAGAAAAAATACAGTGCCACAGTGCTCAGTGTGCTCCAGCTCAGAGCAGAACACACCAAATGAAACCCCCCAGATGAAGCAGAAAACAGGTAAATGACCACAAACACCAGCTAAGCAAGGAAACCCACAGAATGCCCCTTGAGAGAAGCCTCCCCTCAGAGAGCTCTGCCCTGTCCTGCAGGAAGCCCAGCCAGCCCAGCTCCAGGCTGCATTACTGACCCATGCAGCACATGATTCCCACCAGCTCTGCACTCTGCTCCTTTTTATCTTCGCCACAGTCTCCCATTCTGCCCCTCAAAACTTCAGAGCTTCTCTTCTTTTCAGGGAAAGGAGAGCCAAGGAGTGACCAGGGCTTCTCCTGGCTGACACAGAGTAGTTAACACCCCTTTTTAAAAAAAACAGGAGCAAACAGCCCATGTGCTGCTGGAGCAATCAAAACTGTTGAGCTCTCTGGCTTTAACTCAAACGTGAAATAAATTAAAGATCTGTGTTTTAGGGGTTTTGTGAACTTTTGGGTGCACTAGTACACATTTGAGTACAAATGTTGAGCTTTCCAGACAAGGAAGTCAGGTTTTTTCCTCTACCAGGAGTAAGCAGAAAGGAAAGAGTCACCCTGAACCCAGCAGCCAGATACTCATTAAGCCAAGGTAATTTAAGAATGCAGGTAAAGCAGGAGTTGGAGAAAGAAAGCACATATTGCTAGATAATCTGATCTATAGATTATCACAAACCCTCTGTGGTTAATTAATCAACTTAAGCTTGTCTGCTTTTACCTGGAGACATTATTCTGATATATCCGACAAACTCAAAGTCTTTTACGCTTTATGTACCTAGAAAACAGCTCAGTAAAATGCCACCAGTCTCTGAATAACCTGACAGCCTACTTTATGAACCTACACTATAACACAGAGGCATCTAAAGAGGTTTCAGATTAGAATATTTGGACTTTAAATACAGTTGCTCCAACTAAGGTCTCCTTCTATGCGTTTTTGTCATTCCTCAATTCCAAGTACAAACTCAGGAGCCAGATCCTTTTAACACCAATGCTCCTTTCCACAAACCACTAAATATTACATGCCTCACAGTGTCTGAAAATCAGGATAGTTTCTCTGGAAATCAAGTTCAGTAACAGTTCAGTAATATGGCATTAATGCCTTTTCAATGCTCTCCTGGGAGAATCACAGACCTGCTTAGGTTGGAGAGGACCTTTAACAATAGTTAACAAACAACTGCCAAGTACACTGCTAAACCATGTCCCTAAGTGCCACACCTGAAAGCCTTTTAAATACCCCCAGGGATGGTGATTCAGTTACTTTCCTGAGCAGCCTGGTCCAATGTTTGACAACCTTTCTGTGAAGAAATTCCTTTTAATGTCCAACCTCAACCTCCCCTGGCACAATCTGAGGTCATTTCCTCTTGTCCTGTCACTTGTTGCTTGGGAGAAGGGACTAAGCCCACTTTGTCACAGGCAGTGTGTAGTGAGAAGTAAGATCTCCTCTAAGCCTCCTTCCCTCCAGGTAAACACCCCCAGCTCTCTCAGCTGCTCCTCACAGGACTTGTGCTCCAGACCCTTCACCAGCTCCCCTGCCCTGCCCTGGACTCACCCCAGCCCCTCAATGTCTTTCTCACAGTGAGGGGCCCAGAACTGGACCCAGGGCTCCAGGTGTGGCCTCAGCAGTGCTGAGTACAGGGGGACAATCCCTGCCCTGCTCCTGCTGACCACACTATTGCTCCTACAAGCCAAGATGTACGAGCCTTCCTGGCTACCCAGGCACACACTGGCTCACATTCAGCAACTGTGGATCAGCACTCCCAGGTCCTTTTTGATCAGGCAGCTTTCCAGACACTCTGTCCACAGCCTGTTGCACTTCATGGGGTTGTTAGGGCTCACATACAGAAGTCACTGAGGGCTCTTCTCTATCTCAAGACAAACTTGAAATCTTCTCTGAGCAACCACACCAGATGACACCAGCTTGAATGAGCAGAACAATGTGCCTGTCTCCACACTGATGTAAGGAAATGCAAAATGAGTGCAGGAATACAAGCTACTTATTCTCCAGGTGAGCTGCCAATTTCTATGTTGCTTTCTTCATTCTAATGGTGACAATATCAAAGTCTCGAGTTCCTACACCTAGCAACAGACTTAGAAAAAGAAATCTCTTCTTAGGCAGCTTTTGGCATTGCTGAATTATGTTTGCTTCTCTGCTGATATTGGTTTGCATACATGAATGGCCAGATACTCAACAGGTTTTTCTACATTTTCCCAGGTATTTGCAAAAGCCCAGATACGTAAATATAGGACAACCAACTAAGAAAACGCATGTCATACTCAGATAACTCACTTATATTTATACTCATATACAAACGCAGTAGTTTTTCTATACATATTGTTGCTATTTATAATATGTATTGTTTAGTACTTTTTTAGAAAATTAATGTGTATAGCATAGAAGAAATGCTACTCATTTAAGAAACAGTTATTCAACAATGTATTTCATGTTGTTGTTGTTGAAAAGGGAGCACCAATTCATTCATCAATTTTCAAGCTCTGAACACAAAATTCATTTCACGATGGGTTTTTCTCTGGTATTGCTAACATTCCTTCTCTAAGCCAGATCCTGGTATCTCCAAGAACCCATTCAGAAAACACAATGTATGGTCTCAAGGGAAAGCATTTGTTTTAGGGCATTACCCAGAATCACAAAATATGTAAGAAATAAGGAACAAATCCAATTCTCCAGTCTGTGCTAAAACACCTTATCTTGGAGGCTCCTGTTCATCCAAACTTGATCTTGACTTCTCACAGGCCTTCCAGGTATATACACCAATTATTCATTCTTGCTTGTTAATTAGGAACTGGGGGACATTCAACAAACCCATCACCATCTGAAACATTTTCCAGGAAGGTAAAATCTAAGTTCAAACAAGGCTAGTTTGAAAAGTTAAAACTATAGGTTTTTCCAAAGGGATGGGGTTGAATAACCTTAATAACAGGTAATCATCTTTCATATAATTAGTGAGTATTCTTAATAGCCTTACCTAGATCAATTTAAGAGCAAATAAAATAAAACTTGATTATGAAAGTGTACCAGTACTGACCAATGCTATGAACTGTCTGCTGTTGTGTCAAACTTCCATTAAGACACACAGCATGTAAAATCTTACATATTTTAGCAATGCCCTTCCCATAACAAAAAAATATGTATATCCTTCTACTGTAAAAATATCCAGCTATGGTAAGGTCCCATAGAAATCAAAAAAACACTGAAAAAATGGACTTGGGCTAGGTGGTTTTGTATATTCAACCCCAGAACAGTAGTCAAGATAAACTAGTGTCTTGGGTTGCAATATATCACCAAAAGCATGTATTCTGTTCCCAATCTGTTGAAACCAGCTGAAGAGGTGGTTTCTTTTCACTCAGGGGTTGGGTGGGTGGGGGCAGGTGCATTCTGTTAATGGGCCAGCTGTGAAAACCAGATGGAACAACATTCCTTATTTCTTCGACAACTGGTCCTCCCTCTGAGGGATATCTGCTGTTAATGGGCAATTAAGACTCACCACTGTGACTGAAAACATTACATCATCCCATTGTGAGATGCTCCACCCAGTGCGAGGAGCCAAGCATTCCTATCTGAAAAAAAACCTGAAATTCAGCAGGACAGCCTGTTTCCACTGGATTCCCAGAGGAAGACCAGACCCATCTCACCACCACTGGACTCTTTTCTACAGAATCATCTCTACTCCAATGGAACCACATCTGTTACTCCTGGAAGATTTATTGGGACTGATTCCAACACCCTGACCAACAGGGTGTCAGGTCGTATGACTGACTCTGTCAGGGTTTCTAGGATTTCTTCTTGTTTGTTTGCTTGGTTTTTTGTAGTACTACATATCTATGTTTAATATTCCTAGTAAAGAACTGTTATTCCTATTCCCATATCCTTGCCTGAAAGCCCCTAATTGCAAAATTATAATAATTTGGAGGGAGGGTGTTTTCATTCTCCATTCCAAGAGAAGCTCCAGATTTCCCTAGCAGACACCTGTCTTTACAAACCAGGACAACGAGTCTACAGTTGCAGGAGCAAACCCAACCTGTGAAATACTTAGCCACTTAAAGTGACAAAACTAGAAATGCAAAATATACTCAGTATTTGTCATGAAAATTTAGGTTGCTGGCTAAAGGATCTCTAAATTCTTGTTATCTTCACTTTCAAAAGTCCTGGGTAAATATGACAGTTTTCTCATGGTAACCTCATGTGAGAATCCAGCTTCTTCTTAGGCATTTGTTTCCTCTGACAAAATATTTTGCTACAGGTAGTGCTTTATATTTTATACTTCAAAACAATACTTCATGCATTTTAATGTATAATGGTGCTATTTTTAAATCAGCTGTTGAGTAGGAGACATCTGTCAGGCTTAAAAGCAATGTTTTATATTTTATCCTCTGTAATTTTTTGTTTTAATTTGCTCAGCTTCCTCTTGGATTTATAAAATCAGAACTCATAATATTTCTTTCGTGTCCCTGTTGGTGCTCATGTATCAGGACAGTTTAGGGAATAATATAAACAGTTTGTAAGAACTTGTCTTGGAGTCATCAGATTTTTTTGTTGTTGTTGTTTTTAGGATTAAATGGAGGCCTTGACAGCCAAATACAGTGAATAACTAGAGAGAGACTAGTAAGTTACACAGTTGAAATATATAAGAAAGATAGTATGGATTAAGAGAGAGTCATGGTCCACATGTGAGAAGGAAGAATTATATATATATGTGTATATATATATATATATAAATGCATATATTTAATGCATCAAGATAGTGAAATCTGGATAAGATATTTCAGATAAGATATAATGACGGGGTTTCATCCTGCTGAAAGAACTGCAAAAGAAAAAAAACATCCCAAGAGGCAGCAGGAGACAAGCAGTACACAAAGCATCCTCACACATGGGATTATAGCCTACTATTTAAGAAATGCAAGCAAAACTGAATGGTGTTAGGCATTCATAAGTAAGGCACAAACTCTTGAAATGTATTGTTTGAGGGTCACTTAAAATAATGAAAACCTAAACCCCACTCTTAAAGTCTTATTCTTTCAGGTGAAATTATTTCATTTCTCTTTTCCACTTTCTGCTCATTCCATCACTTCCACATTCATGACAAGCTTCAACTCCAGCCCAACTGGCCTAGGGATGGGAAATTTCAACTACCACTTATGTGATCCACACATACCCAAAGAGGCATGAAAGGTGGTTCCACTGCATATATACACATGCAACTTTTCAGAGAAAAAGATGAGGCACAAGGAGCTACTTTCTCGCTGTGCTACTCCCACATATCTGAAACTTGCAATTGATGCAGTGCCACAGGGGAAAGTTAGGTTATGCAAGCAAAGTTTCCATCAGCAACCAGAAAAACCCAGGGGAAAGTTCTCACATCCAAAACATTTTTTATTTATGTTTAAACCCTTGAAGAAAAGCTTGCATTACGTGCTGGTGTTTCCATCACTGCTAGCAATATTTTTAACCACACACCAGCCAAGGATGGGAAAAGCCCTGCTGGACTCTTCCATATTGTTACCAAGACATTCACTACCAGCTGCCCTCAGAGGGGGACACTGGTGAGGTGAAACAGGGCTTCCCCAATGTTTCCCACAGTCAATTGCCACACTCAGAAACAGAATTTTGTCAATTGGCATCATCTATCCTGTGTTTTTCCAGAAAATGTATCCCACTCAACTACTGCCCTCTGACTTGGCAAGAGCGGCTCCTCTTCTGCATTCTCCTAATCAAATCAGCTGCATGTCATGTCACATCAGATATGCACACAGTTATGAAAGATTTCATATCTACACCTATCCTAAGCTTTGCATTCTTAATATAAATAACAATGAAATACAAACTTTAATTTAGGTCTTCTCCTAATTTTTCTGGTTGCTTCAGTTAGTATGTGAAGAAATTAAGTCTCTCTCCACTTTAATTTCCTCTGAAAACCAATGAAATCTCTTACACATTGGGATGAAAGGTCACATATACAGCTGGTCTAATTACAAAGATAAATCAAAATAATAAGTTTTGCCCACTTATTCTGAAATCTGATTCCACTTCACGTTCTATTTTTATTAAACTGTGAACTATACACATTAAGAGCTGAGGATGAACTAGAAATTATATAGTTTTCTTGGAATTTCAGTCAAATAAGACCAAACACACTCATTGTGAAGTTAAGAGCTAAATTTCCCTTAGTAAAGCCCCCATTAGCTTTGATGTCATTAAGGTTCAGCTTTCATGAAATAAAAAATGTTTAGAACCTCTGACATATATTTTCAAACAGAAATATTTTTTTATTTCTCTTTTACAAAATAGTATTAAAAATTTTACTTGCCACATCATTTCTGTGAGTATCCATTCAGCTATAGAAATGCAAATGTTTTCAGAAAAAATGCCCTTTCAAGAAATGAGCAATGTAATTTACAGGCTGAATGTGAACTAAACTTGACAACAGATATAAATGCATTAAAGTCTGGCAAGTCTTAGAAAAGTTGGCAGAAAACACATAAAAAACTACAAGGACTGAAAATAAACTGGCAAACTTCAGCTTTTTTTTTTTTTTTTTTTTGCATTACATTCAATCATCACTTAAGTGGGCTTCCCAATGAAGTTGCCCTGAATGCAACAGCTGCAAACATAATCCAAAGATATTGTCTTTTCATCTGCGCTTTACTTGATGCATGTTTGTTCACCCAACTCCAGTGACCCATTTCAGCAGCTTCCCAGCTTCCTTCCAAGAGAAGGAAGGAAACAAAATGCAGATTGAGTCATGGAAGGAAGACTTAAAATATTACAGAAATTTAAATGTTGTGATCTGGAACAAAACTTATCTTTGAAACTCTACAATTCTTCGCAATTAAGTATCAGGATGATCTGTTTGATTAATATGTCTACCTATTAAAATCTGAAATTAATTGCTTTGATATGTTAGTAGTATACTTGCAACTTCAAAAAATTATAAAATAAGTCCTTAGTCACATGTAAACTGTTCTATTTGCTCTTGTAAAAGGCTTTGCAAAGAACAGTGGTCTGAAAGATATGTTGCTACCTTGCTGTAAAATCAAATCCAACATCTAGGCTCTCATGCCCACAACAATCCATTAAATGATTAGATGGGCTTATCAGTTTCTCATATACAGACTCAACAATAAAATCATACCATTAGCTGCAGCAGCCCCTCCAGCTGCACACACACCAGTTCAAACCAGTTGGGTTTTTTCTTATACAAGACACCATTTTATAATCAAACAAATAAGTGCAGTTCTCTGAGTCTACGTAAGACACTGATCTAGCAGAAGGAACTGCAGGAGTCAGCCAGGAGGAGAAAACTTCTCTGGAACCCCAAGAGTTCAAGGTGCCCACATGGTTTGGGTACACTTGCTTCCTGGACACATGTAAGATCTCAGAATCCTGCTGACGGACTTGGGACATCCTTTAACAACTTATTTTGATTAACTGTAGTAAAGCAGTTGCACCTGGGACCCTGAATTCACACTCCAGGCCACAGACAGAGTTTTTAGCCTATGAACAACTGCTGTGGCTAAACCCTTCCCAGTTTCCAAAGTAGTTGCTTCCCAAGTGTATCAGATCATGCATGACAGCATGAATGTCAGATGGGTTTGATTAACATCAATATTCATACTCCAGACTGACATAACTGATATCAAGAGTTATTTGCTGAAACAAAAAGTCTGAAGGCACAACACAGAATAGTGTTTTATAGTCAGCTAAAAACAAAGTAAGACTTTTTGATATTTTTGGAGTTTAATCCTAAGTGCATGCTAAATGTTCCATCCCTGAACTTCTACTGATTCTGACAGAGATTCTAGGACCACCTCCAAAATGAAATCAAAACCACATGCAGACAAAATCACACAAAAGGTCTAAACTGTAAGAATAATTGGCTCACCATTTAAGCTTATGACATTCTGTAATACACCTCAATCCTAAAATGCAGATGAACATGAAACCACAATAGGCAGCAAATAAATGCTTTTGGTCCAACAATTTGCTAATTGCACACCCATCTGGCTCCATAGGAAACTGCACTCAAATTTTCACTTGGACCATTTTCTGCCACTACTTTGCATCTCTGCTTGAAGCAGGATAAAGAATTCAGCTGTCCTACACCTGAAATACTGCATTAAAACTCCAGGCCTGCCTGGTTTTACCATCCCATGCAGAAGATAATATGCAAAACTTAAACTATTGGAACAAGAGCTATACTTCTGGTATGATTTGCAGGAATGTAAATTACAAATTTCTATAACTGTGTCAAAGAAATATTGCTATATCTCAGTGTGTGCACAGAGATCAAAACCAAGAGGAGCCCCGAGGGATGACTTCAAAATTCATACAATCTCAGTCAGCCCTTTGGCATAGTTAAGTAGCTACTTCAAAACTAATCGGAAGAGAGACATGAAATTAAGTTCAAAAAGCATTTCCTCTAGTGTCTTCCAGTCCCAGCAATGAGTGTTCCAAAAGATTTAGAATCATAAATGAAACAGGAGACCCAGCTGCTCAAAGTTGATAGCTGAAGAATTAGCAAGAAATCAACAAGAGATAAAGCAGATCACAGGAGATACGCCAGGACATAATGAATCAATAGTGGTTACCTATAAGTCTCTTCCACTTAGGAAGGAAAAAAAGAATTCAATAGAGCATCCAGCTTTCTTATTTCAGCATTTAAAAAACATAATTAACCAATTCAGATTAACTGAAGCCACATAAGAAAACATTCTTGTCCTCTGGAGCACTGCACAAGTTCTTTTGTGCCCAGAGAGTTGCTCCTGGGTAAGTACGTACTGCATTAGCACAATATCCTGTGTGCAAAACTCCTGAAGTTCAGGGACCTTTTACAGTATTTTCTTTTGTGCAGACCTCTCCCTCAAGCCCTAATAGCAGAACATGTGTTTAACTATTATAAAGAGCCCGACAAAGTAGAACTGCACAGATGGCAAACTAGAACTACTGGGAAGCTATCATGAAAATAATAGGTTTCCAATTCGATTCAATTTTCAGTATTATTTCAGAATATTCAGTATTCGCCTTCTAAATGAGAGAGAAGGCCCATGTGAAAATGTCACATCCACCTACCCAGACACATGCAGTCTGTATGTAGTCCAACAAAAAACTCAGTAGACAATACCTTGAACTGCAATATTTACTGTAGCACCCCTTTACTTGTGGCTGTATCACTCCACACTAAATTACCTCTCCAACCAGAATTTAAACTAATTTCAAAAAAGAGTTTGTGTGGTTGATGTAAGGACTTGAACATCACAATTGTCTACCTCAAGAACTGTTTAGGCTGTACAAACATTTTCCATGAGATAAGCACAGAATGGAGTGATAACTCCACACCTGGTGGAAGGAGGTGTGGTTAGCACATCCTGGGTAATGTGTCCAGAAAAATATTCCCACCGTAGCAAACTGTGTGAAGAAGCAACTGCTCAGACACCTATCATCAGTCAGAAGATCACCCCAAGTGATAGGACAGATGGCAGCTGCAACCAGTAAACACCACTGAAGCCCCCCCACAATATTACTCTGGATACCTGAAACTTGGACTGTACGTTAAGTCATAGTGACAGAAAATTGAGATAAGAAAAGTGGTATTATTGTCTAAGTGTTATCTTAGGCCTAGGGGGAGGTAAACAAAGCTAGGAAGAAGAATCTATCCCTGATAACGGCAGAATTTATGGGCCACAAGGAAAGCCAACTCAGCAACAGTGCTGAAGTCAGCTCGGACTGGGTAAAAGGTAATTCCAGCAGTGGGAAACCACAACTAACAACTCTAAAGAAGAGAAAGACTGAGCAAGAGACTAATGTTAATAGAATAAGAGAAATATGTAGCCAATGAGCATTAACTCCTTTGTTTTCTAAAATGTAAAATTGATGACAAGTTTTGAATGACCTTGGGATTCCCATCAGTAGGAAGCCAAGGGTGAAGAAGGATCAACGGATGGCACTGGATCCATGGGTGGTAACTATCTTCTGCCTGATCTGTCTTGCTCTCATTCTCTCTCTCTCCCCACCCCCCCACCCCCCTTTTCTATTTCTATCTCTCCACCTCACATTTACTGTTAAATAAAATCAGTATTATTGACTTTGGCATGTGGTCTTGTTCGCACCTTAATTTGGGCACAGACACCTCTCACTTATCAGATCATAATGCTTGGTGGTTGTTTGGGGGTTTTCATAAGTGATCAATGAAGTTCTGACACAAATTAAAAATGGGTTTCTGCACCACCACATGACAGCCTATATATTTTGAAATGGTGAACCAAGTTTTAAAAGAAATCCCACACTGGAAAGACTAACTAAACAACAAAGGCTTATGAGACCAAAGCCTATTTCATCAATCCAGTGCAAACTCGGGTCACAGCAGCTTACTGTGTGTACTGCATCACTGCACTAAGAAAACTGCAGGCATTTTCTCCAAATCCCCAGAAGCCAGTGGAAATCTATGCTGATTTTGTGTATGTCTGTCCTTTGATCAAGCCCTTCTGCTATGCTTTTTGTACTCTCTCATGGAGAAAAAGCAGTGGGATATGTTCCAAGAAATCCATGTAAAGGTTCTGAGAGAAGAAAAGAGGACCCAGAATAGCATCCCCTCTGCAAACTCTTCAGCCAGCCTCTCAAGCCCTCTGCTTGCATGAGTCCTGACCGCCACAGAGCAGAAGACCTGGAGGGAGAGCAGCAAAGTTTCCATGTGACACACACAGCCTCTGAACAGCACAGTCCACAGGGCCACTACATCAGTATCAGCTAAGACCATGAAACTTAAATGTGGCATACAAAGTACATGAACATACCCACTAACAGACTCAAGAGAGCTTGAAAAGAGGGTATATGAGCAGAGATCTGTGCTGCTAAGTTTGGCTAAAAGTCTTTCTACTTTCTCTGATATTCAAACTCTGATACACTTTTTAAAGGAGAGTAATTTGGTTTGCATGTGATGTCAAAATAATGGGAACAAGAATCAAAATCACTGAGCATTAAAAAAAGTCTCACCAGCTGATGTTTACCCCACGGATGTATATGATACTGCTCCTCATTCATCTCCACCAGCACACTCACCCATTGTTCTCCCTTCAGTTTCATGAACAATGAAAGATTCTCCTCCACAACAAAGAAATGTAAAAATAACTACTAGGATGTTTTCCATGTTGTAGGAAGACAAAGAACACACACATGGTTTGAAACCACTATCAGATTTCCAGAACATAAAGTATCCCAGCCAATTCAATCTAAAGACTTGTCCCAAAGAATACATTTTATTTCTAACACAAGTGTACAATAATTTGAAAATTTCATTGACTGATTTTCTTGATTACCACATTAGCCAACCTAAAGTAAATATTTCCACTGAGTTGAACAGGTCTGAGCGTATTGTTTCACTGGGAATACCTACAGTCTTAATCCATTTCATAAAGGCTTACCAGCAAAGCATTTTTTCCACTCATATAAAGAGAAGCCAGTTGACTGAACTGTCATGCTGAGATGTGCAAAATTATCTTTAGTAGAAAAAAAGGAAAATTATTAAAGACTGACATGTGACTGCTTTTCACATGCAGCATTGCTCCTGTACTGAATATGGAGTTTTCATAGAGCATATACAGCTGTACAACCATCTGGAAAAGCAATGGAGAGCAATTGGAAATAGCTTGCTACAGAGGGAAGTCTACCTGGGCAGGCAGGTGGCCCTGATCATCAAATTACCTTTCCCATCTTAAATTCTTATTCTAAATTTAAGAGAGCATGCAAATTTGCTGAGCATTTATCCAATTTCTACATACTCCCACTTAAGGCAGACTTCTATGTTCACAGTTTGTTTCAAAATATATTTCTGCCTTTAACTTGACAGAGAGCTGTGAAAGTTCTGTAGGATCACAAATTTTCTGTTCTCAAAAAACAAACTACTCACCTATGCTAGTAAAAGAGGCAAACCATAATTTCTCTGTCTGGCTATGCTGCTATGATTAAGTAAGTGTGAGAGCTGTGAACTCAGGATAGAAAAAGGAATAATAGTGCTAATTAATTAGATACAAACTAGCCTAAAAAATTACCACTCTGAAAGTGAATTTCCACACATAAACAGCCAATTAAAATGGCATATTTTATTCAATTAACCATTTCCTTCCCATACTCATGGCTGCATTGATTAAGAAAATACAGTATAACTTGAATCACCCATTAGGATCATGCAAAACTTATCAGTCCTGGGATAGTACTAAAGGTTATTGAACAGTGGGTCAGTGGGTCTTCAGGATGATATGAGGGCAGGTACCTGTTTCTTCATTAAATTTACTATAACCACTAAATGCACCTTCCCATCTATTTGAACCACCACAGCCAGCGACTTTACTCTGCAGTGCAAGGTGCCAAGGCAGAACTCAGGAAGCTGGGACACCTTTGCTCTTCTGATCCTCTGGAGTTTGGGACACCTGAACTCCCTCTGGACCTCTGATAACTTCCTGTGAATAGCAGCTCCATGCTGTCTAATAGATAAGTGTCACCACAGATGGAGATTTGAAGGTTTCAAAGGAGATGAAAAGGTCATTCTGAGAATTCATTGCCATGCATAAACAGCAGCTGATAAGGAACAAACACAAGGAGCACGGGCAAAGGGAATTTTGAACATTGTAGTGTCTGAAGAACATGAAAATTTGAGGAATGAGAAATGATATGGCAGAGAGAGCTGTGAGTGGTACTGGAGATAAAGACAGGAAGCTGGTACATTAAATAATGCAAGAAGAGGATTCCAGGGCAGCAATATACAAAGATAATGATTTCAGTAAAAATGAATGTTGAAATGACTGGTTAAGCTTAGCATCTGGAGAGTTATAAAGATGGATCCTGTGGCAGTAAGTACAGGACTCAGACCTCTCTGAAGGAAAGCTTATGCTGCATGCACAGAAAGAAAGGCAAGTTTCCAGAACAACTCCCTAGTCTGAGAATAAGAGCTTGAGAGAAGAGTCACATGTTTCAGCCTTAGAGGCTGGTAAGTGCTCTCAAGAGTGACACAAACAGAAGGGAAAAAAGGAAAAAAAAAAATAGGTGATTGAACATGCAGACAGGAGTTTGTGGATCAGTACAGGGAGTTCTGAAACATCTTCACTACAGCAACAGATGTCACTAGGATGAATCAGACTGCCCAGGAATCCTGAATGGGAGGTAAGACCACCAGCAAGCCATCACAATCTCAGAGGAGCAAGGAAAATAAGGACGAGGAGGACTCCATTCAAGGGAAAGCACTGAACAACCACAGAGAGCAACAAAAGCAAGGGAGGAAGGGAAGTGCAGTCAGTTGTTTCAGTGTAGTCACTGAAGTCAAACAAGGTAAGAATTTAAAAAAGCAAAGTCAATACAAAGCTCTGAACATGCCAAAACATCCCCTAGAAATAAACAAAGTAGTCACATGTAAAGTCACAGCTAAATTATGGATTTTACACATCTTTTATTTAAACATAATATTTGCAATATTTAATTATTTTAAGAAAAAGCTAAGGAGTAGTAATTGTGCGATTGTTATTTTCTTTCATTTAAAGATGAAAGGATCACAGGCTATAAAAATTATAATCAGAGTTGACTTATCATGAAATATAACCTTAAGAAGTCTAAAGTATGCCAAGACAGGCAACACAAGCCAACAGAAGAAGGATGACAGTAAGTGAGGCAGGCTGAGTGACATGCCACCTGCCTGTCTCAGGCAGAGGCTTTGATTACCACGACTGGGTCGCCAGAACAAAATTTCACTCTCCATCCAAGTTAGGATATATTTTTAGTCTTTGAAAATATTACTGGACTATAAATGGATGTTGTTCTAATAGCTTTTTTTAATTATTATTGCAATATAGAATTAACAGTGCTTTTATGCACAGGGATTTGACATCCTAAAAGCAGAAACCATACGCTAGGTGAGAATGATCATGAACCCCAGGAGCCTTGGTTAGCTGCCCCCGACAGGCGCCAGCCAAGCACCAGGTCAAGGAGTGTTCCTGACACACAAGGCTGTGCTCCAGAACTCAGAAAAGGAGACCAGGTGACAGCAATGACCACGGAGGACAAAAAGGGCTCCCAGGAGAGCACACAGCAGCCATCATGAAAAAGGACACTGAATCACATGTTCAGCCACAGGGGAGATTTGCCTTCTCACACTGCTCTCATTCAAATAGGAAGGAACCACATCGCTACAACAGATGAAGGGACAAAGTTTCCCACTGTGACAGAGCCAGAACCACTCCCCTGAAACCAAGAGCAAAGCTCCATGAAGGCTAACAGCACAAGGACTGGGTGAAGCAGGCCTGGTTTATCTCTCTTGTCTTGTATGTCACCACAGCGTTGAGGACAAATCAAAGTTCTGTCTGACATATGCAATGATGCATATATGAAACACCCCAAACAGAGTTTGTCAAGCCAAAATAGTTGTTCAGCAGCTTGCAAGCAAGGCCATGGCCAGTCCAGTCAGAGGGAATGTGGAAGGGTGTAAAGGTCAGTTTATGGCAGCACCTGGCCACATAGGTCACTGAGCAATAAGCTCCCTATGTGGTGTGCTGTTTTACCCACACTACTTTACTAAAAGCAAGGTCAGATGCCACTTAAAAGTCTCTCTAAGTGTCCCAGTCATTTAAAAGGAGGAGCTTTTTTTTCCTCCAATAGCTAAGAGTCCAAAGCTCTGCCTGTAAGCCTGAAATAGTTACTGCCTGAAATAAAAGGATCAAATTAATTACTGTCTGAAATTACTGTAACAAAATAAGATACAAGTCTGCCTAGTCACAAGATGCTGACAAGATATGAAATACTTGATTTTACAGTAGTCTGGTAGCAATGCAACTACAACTTGGAGTGAAGAGAAATTAGTTTACAATTTCATAGGATTTTGTCAACAACCAGCTTGTTCTACACATCAGGATTCTTTTTCACTTGCTACAGCAAATCCAACCTCATGAAAATTGTGCTCTTTCATGTAAGGTACAGCCACAAATAATCAGTAAACCTGATTAAATGATCCCCTTGAAAATAGGCAATATTTTCTGCTAATAACAATGAAGAAGGTATGAATGAAACTTATCTTCAGCAAAGATGCTCCATGAACCACAGACACGCATGATAAAGCAAAATCCCAACACAGAACTTCTGAAACTGTCCCCATACCAGAATGGGACTATATTTTTTTCTTATCTGTAAGTTACTATGAGGAATATCAATTTCTGACAGTCTCATGAAAAAAAAAAAAACAACCTAGATTCAGAGTTGTGCAGCTTGTAAATCTGAAACAAGGATAACTGGGGCAGATGCTGTAGCAACAATCCATGACTTAAAAACCTGACAGCATGACAAGATCTTTCAAGCAAAAGTGCAGGACACTTGTGCTACAAGCTATATTTTAAACACTGTTTTTTATGACTAGAGAAATAAAGATTACTGAATACTAACAATCAAAAGGTAAAGAATGCAAAAAGCTGTCTAACAGGCAGGCCTGGCACCACTGTCTTTGCAGAGGCAAAGATTTTATAGACTGATGGTTTACAAGGTACTCTCACAAAAAAAAAAAAAAAAAGGCAAAAAATACAATATTTATTAACATTACAAAGCTTAAACCTGGAGCAGAGACCAGTCTCCCAGGCAGCTAAGTATTTCTTTGGACTAGTCAGGCAGTGCTGAAGACTGCCCCCAATATCTCTGAGGGATACATGTATGACATTGTTATGGATGGAGAAGAAGATTATCAAGAAAACCAGGATTTTGAAAAGCATTACTTAGAATGGTAGCCACAGCAGAAGTTCTGGCTTCTATGAAAATACGATTATTTATGAGGGAAAAAATTTCTTAAGATTGGCTTGGCCAATGTTCCTAGGGAGGTTAAAAAAACCCTCCAAGTCCATATTTAATTCTTTCCTTTACATCTCCACTGGACTGGCTGAAGCAAATCAGCAGGATGCTGGATGTGTTTACAAGCACAATTATGTCCATGGTTTTCAAGGATATGTTTCTTTAAAAAAAAAAAAAAAATCATACAGCCTACAGCAGAGACATTCCTCATTTCCAAGGACTCTACAGTCACTGTAGGTGTGATGGATCTTGTCTCCCCAAATGCCACCCAGAACAGCTGCACAAAGCCTACCAACTAATAAGGGGAAAGAATGCCACCCTACATTAACAGCTCCAGTTACAACACAATAGTGATTGTTAAAATATCCACTGCTAGGTAGTTTGCTGTGTTACAGACATGTGATCTAGGTTTCCAGATTGATTTATGGTGGATAAAAAACCCCAAAAACAAAAACAAACAAAAAAACACCCCTGAACTGTAGGAAAAAGAATCAGAATAGCTTAAGAAAAAAAAAAATTCACACTGATGCCTTAAGTTGTAGCTTTCATATTTTAGATTCTGTGCTGCATAAGGATGTAGTTTTGAGCCTCATATTAAGTG